>JAJGRW010004173.1:0-25072 GCA_025461045.1 Carex parvula | reverse complement strand
CCATGAAATCAAGAAAAGAAAAGCAACAGAAATTACACAAGCTTTGGCAGAAAAATATACTAAGCTCTCTCTCCTCTCTATAGGTTAGCTAGTAAAAAGAAGAAAAGAAAAAAAAAAAAGCTTTGTTCTTCTCATAGTAGCAAGAAATTAGGTAATTAGTACCTAAATCATGTAGGCTCTAAGGAGCCAAGCTATGTACAATCTCATGAAATAAAGTTCTTTGAGATTCATGCATTTTTTTTTTTATTTTATTTTCGGGTTTGCTCTTGATTCCTCTTGCTTTTCTTTTATTTGTTTGGAGCTTTTAAAGTAGATGAAATGAGAGCTTCATAAGCTAAGCAGTCTAATGATCAACCAAAAAGGAAAATATACCCTTTGCTTTTACTGTTTTAATAAGAAAATATAAAAAGAGAGTTGTTGATTTCTTTAGTTAATAGGATCTGTCCTTATTTGAATATTATTATATTTTAGCACATAACAAAAATATGAACATAAAAAGTTGCAAGCTTTTGACCTTTCCTTCTTTTAATCTTTTGATGTTTTTAAATCAACTCTTCTTAATTCTTTTAAAGTAATTAGATAGTGAAATATGAAATTTGAGCTAGCTAGCTTCCTCTCATATTGGAGCTACTTGATTTATTTTAATGTAGAATTAAGAAGAAATTAGAAGTGACAATAAAAAAAATGCACACAAAGGGTTGAGATGGTCAAGCTAGCTAGGCTTCCTATCAATCCCTCTTAAATGATCCAAGGGCCCAATGATTCATGTATAGAAATTTGGTATTTCATGTATGCAAGTTTACTAGATTACACATTGTGAAGGATTAAATTAATATGCATGAATATGGTGAAAGATGGAGGATTTAGATGCAAATAGACAGCAACTTGGATTGCGCATATCATTTGTATCTTTTCCTATGATATCTTAATGATTTCACCCTATAATCAAATGAAAAGATCACATAATACATGATCTAATAAAATCAAGGACCTCCCTGCAATTTTCCAACCCCTGACAGCTTTTGATAATTTAAAAGATTGAAAGATGATTTTTCTGAGTTTGATCTTTCCTTTTTTCTCTGTTACTGGTATAAAGCAAATGCTTTCAAGCTAATAACATGGTTCTGACCTCAACCAGTTAGTGTGGCCTGTATTAACACCTCTGTACCAGTCCTGATACAATACCAAACTCAAGTCCAGCAGCCAAGTGTTGTGTATTTTGGGGTATAGGAATAATTGGTCTATTTCGTATACTCTTCCTTTAAATTATAAAACCCTAAATACGCAAAGTTAGATTGAATTGCAAGCGCACAATCTATCCTTGTATCGATCCAAAGATAACGGAAAATATTATTTTTTACTAAATCAATTAACTCTAAAATGGTGCAAATAAAGTAAATGGGGGTGTTTGTAGTAAAATTGGTTTTGGGTTCAATACCCGATTGAGAGTTGAAACTAAAACAAGACAATTTAAAATAAACAAATAAAAAAGGAGTTTGTGATTCAAATGGATAAGAGTCTAGGGGCTATCGGCATACAATTATTTGGTCAAATCTACATTTCATTGGTATTCTAAATACATGTTTGCAATTATGGAGTTTCTAAGCCGTAAATATAAAAAGGGGTCACTTTTGTGAATTAATGATGTGTCTAGATAATTCGGACTTCACGATTAAGTCCTTCACCCTAGCTACTAGACCATAAGCATAGGTTAGCCTAGTTTATCCCTAAATACCAATACTTCACGGTTAAGTCCTTCATACAATATTCGGTTCAATTCTAGGTGTCCCAATTGAATATGAGGCTTCACAATTAAGTCCTTCACCTCAATTCAACCTTTGTTTCTTGTGATTCCGGACTAAGAAATAGATTTGGTCATTTCTAATCTTAATTCTAGGGTTATTCATGTATACAATTTGGTACCATCAATTCTTTGATCCTAGCATCTTAAGTTGGTTAGACTCAAGTGGGATGCTAATTAACAAGCATTCAAATCATACAAGCACATGAATTGTAAAATCAACAAGAGTAAACATACATGCAAACAATCATCATAGAGAAGTCAATCCAAGTAAACATAGATTCAACACAAATTCATGTTTTTAGCCTAAACCCCTAGAGATGAAATCTAGCCTCTCATGGGTGAGTTAACATCCAAGAAAGATATAAGAGAAATCATGATGAAAACAAAGTAAAACAAGTAAGAGAATAGACTACATCAATCTCTTCACTCGCTAACCTTGATCTTCACTGTTGCTTGCTCGAGAATCCCTTCAAACCTTGCTCTAATCACCTTTGATCACGAGGAGAAGATAGAAATTGTGTAGAGAGATGTGAAAATTAAACCTAGAATGAAGAATGCCTTCTCCTGCTGCCTCCCTGCCCATATATAGCAACAATCCCCAAAATCTGGTAGCAAATCTGAGAAGATATCATGAATTAAGGCATTAATGGCATTGATGCGGCCTTCCTGCGGCCTTCACAAAATCCGTGCGGGTTGCACAAACTGGAAGTCAGCCCGATAGCCACCGGCAGAACTCTCGGTTAAATCGGTGCGGCCCGCATAGATTTCGTGCGGTCCGCACAAAGTGGGTTCTTGTCTGGAAAATGGCTAAGGAAAAGGGGTCGTGCGGCCTTCATAAATTTCCTGTGGCCCGCACGAGTACCCGCAAAACTCTCGGACAAATCGGTGCGACCCGCACAACTGGCAGTTTTGCTTCTTTTTGCTCGATTTCTGCAATAGACAAAGGAAAGGCACTAACTTGGTTCTACGGTGCATTTTATACTAAACTAGACTAAAATACAAGGGATTTGGTACAGTTTAAGAGGTAAAACCTCGACCGAAGGTATATATAATTGAGGCTTATCACCAAGTATGACTCAAAGGCTGCTGGCACAGTGGTATACCTTAACAGGCCAGAATTGACCTCTGTCAGCAAACTGAATTGTACATATCACTGTAAAACTCAAATGAAAAGCAAATTACACAATCAGATAAAGGACTCCAAAATACATAAAATTGACACAAATTTCATATTAATTGGATTTTATTTCGATTTTATATGAATTTTTAAAATTCAGTTTTAAAAATGAAAAATCAGCATTTTGAATGACAAAAAGACCTCCGCTAATGAACTGGACAATAAAAATTGATTCAAGGACCAAATTGAAAAATGGACATCACAGTCATGTACAAGACTTCAAAATATACAAAATGAACACAAATTTCATATTTTTCTGATTTTATTTAAATTTATTATGAATTTCTGAAGTTCATCATTTAAAACAGAAAAATCAGTAATTAAAATGGGAAAATTACTTTTAATGCCCTCTGCCTCAAATAAAACATTAAAAATAGAAATAAAATTCCTAAAATCATAAAAATGAGTAGAGTTATGATTTACACAGTATCTGATGATCATATAACATGATAACACACATTTACTTATAAAATTTGTAAAAGATGCATATCAGAATTTATTCATGTACATTTCATGTTATACAATTGTAGGGCGCAGAAAGTTGCACAGCTGGTATGGAAGGTGTGTGCATATGTATTTAAATGTTTCATGGTTCAATGCTCTCGGTTGTTTGAAGAACATCGAACTTGAAACATTCATTTCTTTCTTTCTGCTATTCCTTCCGGTTCACCCTCGACAGACCTACGATTCATAATCGGTCTATCGAGAGAGTTTAATGATTGTGGGGACGTTTAACTCCCAACGGGCGCAAGCCCCCGCTGTTAATTACATCAGATGGCCCTTCCAAGCCATACTGAACACCTCGTTCATTCCGGGATTTGTGCCTATTTGAGTGAATTGAATAAAGGGGGCTAAAAGGGGAGACTCATGTATTGGCTTTGGTATTGATTTGGTTTTCCATATGCTTGGATATGCGTGTGTGTGTGTGTATGATTTCTTATTAATATTATATTTTTAAGTGGGAATTTGGATATTTGAGAAGTTTATATACATTACTTATTTGTATTTGAGGCATATTTATTTATGTTTTTATTAATTATTTGCATATTATTAAGAAATAAGATCATTAATTTTAAAGAAAGGGTATTTTGGTCATTTCAGGGTTTGGTTGATGCTTGGACATGTTTGATTTTGGTTTAGAAACATGGGTGATTCAATTTGAGTTCATTTGGAGGTGGTTTGAGTCAATTTGGGCTTAGGATGAAAAAGTTATGGTTGAAAAGGGCTGAAAAGGACCTATTTGTAAATATTCATGTTTCTATGAGGGCCTATTCAGAAGGTTTTAAAGTATCCAGGTACCTATTCGTAATTTAATAAGGGCTGCGCTGCAAATAAAACTTGTTAGAAGGACTGATTTACTAAAGAACTCGATTTTATGACTTTTAATTAATTTTCTGAGCTTTGAGATTGGTGCTGGTCTCTCAGATTCGGGCAGGAGGCTTTAAGATGTATGCTGGGCTTTGGGATTTAATTATGGGCTTTGAGATTCGTTCAAGAGAACTTTCATTAAACCCGACATGTGGGCCTGGGACGTCAGTGACTCTTTGATTTAAAGCCAAGTCATTAGATCATGTTGCGTTTTAAGATTCGGGATTTTATTTGAATTTATTCTTGGCGCCGAGATCACAGGGTTGGCATTGCTTTGACGTTCGTGCGGCTTGGATATGAACAAGGGTTTATCCCCGAACAAAGGGTTCCATCCTCCGGCGAGATTCCGACCACGGCAAAACGAAGGGAGGTCACCACCGGCATCGCCTTTGTGTCAGGAGTAGTTTGCACTCGGTGTCGGCTACCGCCGGTCATCGGAAGTGGCAATCCGCCGTGGGCTTCACCGAGACCCTCGATTTCAATTTCTGTTTTATTTCTTTTAAATTGAGTCGTGTTTCATTCAATTACTTGATCATCGAGTATGGTTGTAACATGTAGGAGTTTCGTGTCACTTTAATTTTATGATTTATAAAAATTTGAAGGTGCTTCAAACCCGAGCTTCTCGGTCTTATACCGGTTTGGTACTGGTTTGACATTAATCGAGACAGTAGATCCTTCTTGATCATAGTTGCCAGAGAAGAGTGTCTTGAACCTTTTAAAAAACGATCTGAACTTATTCTTCACTATGGATTTTGGTTTTAGATTATTAATAAACATGAGCTTTGCAAAGTTGTATATTTTATCAATTTTGCATTAGCTCAAATCTTCTGTTTTTATGAAAAGTCTCATGATTTCTTGTCATGAATTCATGGAATAGTGTTTGTATTATTTTTAGAATGAATTTTGTGATTTTTACAGATTTTATTTCTATTTTTAAGGTATTTATTTGTGCAGAAGGGCATTGACGTCATTTTCCAGTTTTTATTGCTGGATTTTCTGTTTTTCAAAGCTGAACTTCAAAAATTCATAACAAATCGAAATAAAATCAGAAAAATATGCAACTTGTGTCAATTTTGTGTGTTTTGATGTCCTCTATCTAATGGTGGTGTCCATTTTTCAGTTTTGTCCCTGTATCAGTCCAGATTGTGCCATTTACCAGCAGAGGTCATTTTGGCATTTTTGGGTGTTTTTCTTGTACCAGTGGTACACAACTCATGCCTTGTTTGCTGAGTTCTTGTTCCTGGGAGCATTTGGGGCTTGATTTAAAGCATTTATAACTGAAGGTAGGGGCTGGTCATTACTTTAGACAATTTTCATAGCTTTTTGCTATTTCTTTGGTACCAACAAACAAAAGGAAGCTCCAAAAATCACTCTAAAAATCATTGTTTCAACTTAAAACATTAGAAATCTGTCAAGAACCTGTTTTTATGCAGAAAGGTCCCTGCTTTTTGTTAAAAGAAAAATGATAATAAATAAAAATAGGAGATTTTCTTGTTATCTTCCCTCTCTTTCCTTCTTTTTTTTTTTCTCTTCTCTGCCTTCTTTTCTTCTTTTTCGATTTTTTTCTTCTTTCTCTTTTAAAAGCCTCTTTAATTCCTTGATAAAGCATTTAAGTAGTAGAGGGTATATGTGTTGAGCTGGATAGCTCCATCTACACCCAAACTATTTAATTGTTTTATTTAAAAGAATTAAAGGATGACAAAAAAAATGAAAGGATTGATAAAGGTTGAGCTGGATAGCTCCCTTGTCAAATCCTACTAAATGAAGGCCTATGTTGCATATTAAAGAAGATTTAGCTTCCTTATGTGAAAATTCATCAATGTGTACTAGTTTGCACCATATAAGGAAATTAAACCGATTAATATGCGAATAGTGAGAGATAGAGGGTTCAAGGTGTAAATAGACTCAATCCAATATTGCTATATGTCATTTACTCTTTTTACCTAATGATGTCTTAATGATATGCCTTTCAAAAATGATGCAAAAGCTCTCAAAACATGATTTTAACAAAAAGCAGGGACCTTTCTGCATAAAAACAGGTTCTTGACAGATTTCTAATGTTTTAAGTTGAAACAATGATTTTTAGAGTGATTTTTGGAGCTTCCTTTTGTTTGTTGGTACCAAAGAAATAGCAAAAAGCTATGAAAATTGTCTAAAGTAATGACCAGCCCCTACCTTCAGTTATAAATGCTTTAAATCAAGCCCCAAATGCTCCCAGGAACAAGAACTCAGCAAACAAGGCATGAGTTGTGTACCACTGGTACAAGAAAAACACCCAAAAATGCCAAAATGACCTCTGCTGGTAAATGGCACAATCTGGACTGATACAGGGACAAAACTGAAAAATGGACACCACCATTAGATAGAGGACATCAAAACACACAAAATTGACACAAGTTGCATATTTTTCTGATTTTATTTCGATTTGTTATGAATTTTTGAAGTTCAGCTTTGAAAAACAGAAAATCCAGCAATAAAAACTGGAAAATGACGTCAATGCCCTTCTGCACAAATAAATACCTTAAAAATAGAAATAAAATCTGTAAAAATCACAAAATTCATTCTAAAAATAATACAAACACTATTCCATGAATTCATGACAAGAAATCATGAGACTTTTCATAAAAACAGAAGATTTGAGCTAATGCAAAATTGATAAAATATACAACTTTGCAAAGCTCATGTTTATTAATAATCTAAAACCAAAATCCATAGTGAAGAATAAGTTCAGATCGTTTTTTAAAAGGTTCAAGACACTCTTCTCTGGCAACTATGATCAAGAAGGATCTACTGTCTCGATTAATGTCAAACCAGTACCAAACCGGTATAAGACCGAGAAGCTCGGGTTTGAAGCACCTTCAAATTTTTATAAATCATAAAATTAAAGTGACACGAAACTCCTACATGTTACAACCATACTCGATGATCAAGTAATTGAATGAAACACGACTCAATTTAAAAGAAATAAAACAGAAATTGAAATCGAGGGTCTCGGTGAAGCCCACGGCGGATTGCCACTTCCGATGACCGGCGGTAGCCGACACCGAGTGCAAACTACTCCTGACACAAAGGCGATGCCGGTGGTGACCTCCCTTCGTTTTGCCGTGGTCGGAATCTCGCCGGAGGATGGAACCCTTTGTTCGGGGATAAACCCTTGTTCATATCCAAGCCGCACGAACGTCAAAGCAATGCCAACCCTGTGATCTCGGCGCCAAGAATAAATTCAAATAAAATCCCGAATCTTAAAACGCAACATGATCTAATGACTTGGCTTTAAATCAAAGAGTCACTGACGTCCCAGGCCCACATGTCGGGTTTAATGAAAGTTCTCTTGAACGAATCTCAAAGCCCATAATTAAATCCCAAAGCCCAGCATACATCTTAAAGCCTCCTGCCCGAATCTGAGAGACCAGCACCAATCTCAAAGCTCAGAAAATTAATTAAAAGTCATAAAATCGAGTTCTTTAGTAAATCAGTCCTTCTAACAAGTTTTATTTGCAGCGCAGCCCTTATTAAATTACGAATAGGTACCTGGATACTTTAAAACCTTCTGAATAGGCCCTCATAGAAACATGAATATTTACAAATAGGTCCTTTTCAGCCCTTTTCAACCATAACTTTTTCATCCTAAGCCCAAATTGACTCAAACCACCTCCAAATGAACTCAAATTGAATCACCCATGTTTCTAAACCAAAATCAAACATGTCCAAGCATCAACCAAACCCTGAAATGACCAAAATACCCTTTCTTTAAAATTAATGATCTTATTTCTTAATAATATGCAAATAATTAATAAAAACATAAATAAATATGCCTCAAATACAAATAAGTAATGTATATAAACTTCTCAAATATCCAAATTCCCACTTAAAAATATAATATTAATAAGAAATCATACACACACACACACGCATATCCAAGCATATGGAAAACCAAATCAATACCAAAGCCAATACATGAGTCTCCCCTTTTAGCCCCCTTTATTCAATTCACTCAAATAGGCACAAATCCCGGAATGAACGAGGTGTTCAGTATGGCTTGGAAGGGCCATCTGATGTAATTAACAGCGGGGGCTTGCGCCCGTTGGGAGTTAAACGTCCCCACAATCATTAAACTCTCTCGATAGACCGATTATGAATCGTAGGTCTGTCGAGGGTGAACCGGAAGGAATAGCAGAAAGAAAGAAATGAATGTTTCAAGTTCGATGTTCTTCAAACAACCGAGAGCATTGAACCATGAAACATTTAAATACATATGCACACACCTTCCATACCAGCTGTGCAACTTTCTGCGCCCTACAATTGTATAACATGAAATGTACATGAATAAATTCTGATATGCATCTTTTACAAATTTTATAAGTAAATGTGTGTTATCATGTTATATGATCATCAGATACTGTGTAAATCATAACTCTACTCATTTTTATGATTTTAGGAATTTTATTTCTATTTTAATGTTTTATTTGAGGCAGAGGGCATTAAAAGTAATTTTCCCATTTTAATTACTGATTTTTCTGTTTTAAATGATGAACTTCAGAAATTCATAATAAATTTAAATAAAATCAGAAAAATATGAAATTTGTGTTCATTTTGTATATTTTGAAGTCTTGTACATGACTGTGATGTCCATTTTTCAATTTGGTCCTTGAATCAATTTTTATTGTCCAGTTCATTAGCGGAGGTCTTTTTGTCATTCAAAATGCTGATTTTTCATTTTTAAAACTGAATTTTAAAAATTCATATAAAATCGAAATAAAATCCAATTAATATGAAATTTGTGTCAATTTTATGTATTTTGGAGTCCTTTATCTGATTGTGTAATTTGCTTTTCATTTGAGTTTTACAGTGATATGTACAATTCAGTTTGCTGACAGAGGTCAATTCTGGCCTGTTAAGGTATACCACTGTGCCAGCAGCCTTTGAGTCATACTTGGTGATAAGCCTCAATTATATATACCTTCGGTCGAGGTTTTACCTCTTAAACTGTACCAAATCCCTTGTATTTTAGTCTAGTTTAGTATAAAATGCACCGTAGAACCAAGTTAGTGCCTTTCCTTTGTCTATTGCAGAAATCGAGCAAAAAGAAGCAAAACTGCCAGTTGTGCGGGTCGCACCGATTTGTCCGAGAGTTTTGCGGGTACTCGTGCGGGCCACAGGAAATTTATGAAGGCCGCACGACCCCTTTTCCTTAGCCATTTTCCAGACAAGAACCCACTTTGTGCGGACCGCACGAAATCTATGCGGGCCGCACCGATTTAACCGAGAGTTCTGCCGGTGGCTATCGGGCTGACTTCCAGTTTGTGCAACCCGCACGGATTTTGTGAAGGCCGCAGGAAGGCCGCATCAATGCCATTAATGCCTTAATTCATGATATCTTCTCAGATTTGCTACCAGATTTTGGGGATTGTTGCTATATATGGGCAGGGAGGCAGCAGGAGAAGGCATTCTTCATTCTAGGTTTAATTTTCACATCTCTCTACACAATTTCTATCTTCTCCTCGTGATCAAAGGTGATTAGAGCAAGGTTTGAAGGGATTCTCGAGCAAGCAACAGTGAAGATCAAGGTTAGCGAGTGAAGAGATTGATGTAGTCTATTCTCTTACTTGTTTTACTTTGTTTTCATCATGATTTCTCTTATATCTTTCTTGGATGTTAACTCACCCATGAGAGGCTAGATTTCATCTCTAGGGGTTTAGGCTAAAAACATGAATTTGTGTTGAATCTATGTTTACTTGGATTGACTTCTCTATGATGATTGTTTGCATGTATGTTTACTCTTGTTGATTTTACAATTCATGTGCTTGTATGATTTGAATGCTTGTTAATTAGCATCCCACTTGAGTCTAACCAACTTAAGATGCTAGGATCAAAGAATTGATGGTACCAAATTGTATACATGAATAACCCTAGAATTAAGATTAGAAATGACCAAATCTATTTCTTAGTCCGGAATCACAAGAAACAAAGGTTGAATTGAGGTGAAGGACTTAATTGTGAAGCCTCATATTCAATTGGGACACCTAGAATTGAACCGAATATTGTATGAAGGACTTAACCGTGAAGTATTGGTATTTAGGGATAAACTAGGCTAACCTATGCTTATGGTCTAGTAGCTAGGGTGAAGGACTTAATCGTGAAGTCCGAATTATCTAGACACATCATTAATTCACAAAAGTGACCCCTTTTTATATTTACGGCTTAGAAACTCCATAATTGCAAACATGTATTTAGAATACCAATGAAATGTAGATTTGACCAAATAATTGTATGCCGATAGCCCCTAGACTCTTATCCATTTGAATCACAAACTCCTTTTTTATTTGTTTATTTTAAATTGTCTTGTTTTAGTTTCAACTCTCAATCGGGTATTGAACCCAAAACCAATTTTACTACAAACACCCCCCATTTACTTTATTTGCACCATTTTAGAGTTAATTGATTTAGTAAAAAATAATATTTTCCGTTATCTTTGGATCGATACAAGGATAGATTGTGCGCTTGCAATTCAATCTAACTTTGCGTATTTAGGGTTTTATAATTTAAAGGAAGAGTATACGAAATAGACCAATTATTCCTATACCCAAAATACACAACACTTGGCTGCTGGACTTGAGTTTGGTATTGTATCAGGGACTGGTACAGAGGTGTTAATACAGGCCACACTAACTGGTTGAGGTCAGAACCATGTTATTAGCTTGAAAGCATTTGCTTTATACCAGTAAAGAGAAAAAAGGAAAGATCAAAACTCAGAAAAATCATCTTTCAATCTTTTAAATTATCAAAAGCTGTCAGGGGTTGGAAAATTGCAGGGAGGTCCTTGATTTTATTAAGATCATGTATTATGTGATCTTTTCATTTGATTATAGGGTGAAATCATTAAGATATCATAGGAAAAGAATACAAATGATATGGCGCAATCCAAGTTGCTGTCTATTTGCATCTAAATCCTCCATCTTTCACCATATTCATGCATATTAATTTAATCCTTCACAATGTGTAACCTAGTACACTTGCATACATGAAAGACCAAATTTCTATACATGAATCATTGGGCCCTTGGATCATTTAAGAGGGATTGATAGGAAGCTAGCTAGCTTGACCATCTCAACCCTTTTGTGTGCATTTTTTTTTATTGTCACTTCTAATTTCTTCTTAATTCTACATTAAAATAATCAAGTAGCTCCAATATGAGAGGAAGCTAGCTAGCTCAAATTTCATATTTTCACTATCTAATTACTTTAAAAGAATTAAGAAGAGTTGATTTAAAAACATCAAAAGATTAAAGAAGGAAAGGTCAAAAGCTTGCAACTTTTTATGTTCATATTTTTGTTATGTGCTAAAATATTAATAATATTCAAATAAGGACAGATCCTATTAACTAAAGAAATCAACAAACTCTCTTTTTATATTTTTCTTATTAAAACAGTAAAAGCAAAGGGTATATTTTCCTTTTTTGGTTGATCATTAGACTGCTTAGCTTATATGAAGTCTTCTCATTTCATCTACTTTAAAAGCTCCAAACAAATAAAAAGAAAAGCAAAGAGGAATCAAGAGCAAACCCGAAAATAAAATAAAAAGAAAAAATGCATGAATCTCAAAGAACTTTATTTCATGAAGATTGTACATAGCTTGGCTCCTTAGAGCCTACATGATTTAGGTACTAATTACCTAATTTCTTGCTACTATTGAGAAGAACAAAGCTTTTTTTTTTTTTCTTTTCTTCTTTTTACTAGCTAACCTATAGAGAGGAGAGAGAGCTTTAGTATATTTTTCTGCCAAAGCTTGTGTATATTTCTGTTGCTTTTTCTTTTCTTGATTTCATGAGCTTAAGTAGCCATTAGGCATAGGGTTTAGGGTTTTTGCTGGCAAGATCCTTGCCCTTCAATTTCATCATCTTCATTTTTAATGCTCTTGATTATCTTGTTCAATGCATTTACTGTTGCTTGCAGGGGCTTGAGCCAATAGGTTTGAGCCATGTTGGCAATCTGAAATGCAAATCATTTGTGTCCCTTGATCTTTTCATTTTACTTGATTTAAAGGTTTGGCTTTGGCCAAATTTGAGTCATGCACCTCATGCATGGCTGAGGTATTGATTCTTCTATTTTGGAGGCTTCTCTGCAGCTGATGACAGCTGTGCAAAGGGTTAAAAGGGTGCAGGATTGATCACTCAAAAGAGAGCAATGTTTCTTTTAATATTTATAAACTCGTAAATGCTATCGGTTCGGACTGCAAGCGCACAATCCTATCGAGTAGTATATTCAAGGTCGATCCACAGGGAATATTGGTTCAATACTTTGAGCGATCGAATCACAATCTTTAGAAAGGCTAGACGAAATCTATAAATTGAGAGATGTTGATGTGATCAATGTAAATTAGGGAGCAATTAAAAGTAATTAAAATAAGGATAGAGATGAGAATTCCTAGGGTTTCGGCACACCATTTACTCAATCCGCTTTGACAATATATTCTTGTTGCATCTGATTTTCTGTTGTTGTTTAATGAAAGACACCACATAGATCATTGCGATTTATGTTACACAAGAATGACAGATCTTTCACCGAGATTCTACATATGACACTGCGATTTTCCTTACGCAAATGTCTGATCTCTCAAATACCCCAAATTACTACATAGATCACTGCGAATTTCTTTTACGCATGTGATAGAATTTGGTACGTGTTTTGTTGGTTTGGTTTATGGTTTTTCCGCTAAGGTTTTCTTCACATAAACCTAATAAATCTCAACGAGGCTAATTCATACAAATAGTTTCTCTTACCATTAAAGTACTGTCACTACCCTAACAGACTCAAACTAGATCATTGAAGTTAGATGAAGATATAGTAAATCACAAAAGCATTTTGTTTCAACAACAAGAAATCATAATCAACAGAAATATATATATATCAAAACATCAAGAGTAACAAGGTTTACTGCCTAGACCTAAGAAAAGGAACTTAGCCGCGGAACAGCATTGTTACAAGCACTCCTCTCTTCTCACTTTAATCAAATCTAACCCTAATTACAAAGATGACTATTCCTTCTGCCCAGGGGCCTTATATAGGAGTGGAGGGACGTGTGGAAGTTGAGTAGAGGCTAAGAAACTGATCTGGAAACAGCTATCGGCAGTTAATCCCCAAGAGATGCCTTCGGATACGGGCCGTATCAGGTGATACGGTCCGTATTATGTTCCTGACGGTTAGGGTTTAATGCTTCCAGCGCTATCTCCTGGTCTGTGCTAGGCTTGGTCCGTATTAGGTAATACGGACCGTAACAGAGACTTAGTCGATGAGCGTCGCTGATCCGATTGACCCGATTCTAGCTCCATTTGATGTAAAATGGTCCCAAAACTTATTTTCTGCAATAAAACATAAAGAAGGGTGACAGTAGCCTTTTCTCTAATAAAGTAAACATAAGTGTGAGAAAATATGCAAAACCTAAGCCAAAACCCTACGTAAATCATCATTATTTTGACTCTGATCACGCCTCCCAACTTGAATTGTTGCTTGTCCTCAAGCAACGGTATCCCAACTGGTCAAAGATCCGGTCTAGGTTAAACCATACAATCTCAAGGACTTGTTGAAAATTAAATTATGGCTTAGGTTTGGTACAATTGGCATGACAATAAAAATTTAGAATTTTAAAATATTCATGACCTCTCCCTTGAACAATTTATTCACCCCATGATTGACCTCATTATGCTTACCCTAGAAGAATTATCATTGAACAATTTATTTCACAAATATCATTAAATTTGAGAGTATTAATTTCCCCTTCGATTATAAATGGATCCCTTCCAATCAATAGGAATTCTAATGATATAAATTTTAATTTTCCTTCCCAATTGATTGGAGCAAAGTATGACAACTAAGTGTGTTGGTACTTGTGACTATTTTTGAAAAATTAAATATGTACAAGAATTTAAATTTGGGAGGTTTTCTCGAGCATATTGGTAACCAGTCTTGCGTAGGCACCCGTACTCTTTTTATCCTCCATCTTTTATTCTATTTTTTTTCTTTTTCTGATTTTTTTCTATTTTTTTTTTGGTTTTTTCTCATTTCTGATTTTTTTTTTGTATTTTTGTATTTTTCTGAAAAATAAAATATTTTTGTGTCACAAGCACCATGATTACACACAATTCCAAGTATTCATTCATACAATGAATTATTGTATAGTTTCGCTAGGGGTCTATCTATAATAAATGGGTATTATAAAACACTATCAAGCTTAAAAGACTTTGCAAAAATAAATTACTCAATAAATAAAAATTCTAGGGTTTGCGATTTTTGATCAACTCTCATGGTTAGCAATTAATTGTTCACTTTGAGATCACTAATTATTTTAAAAAAATTTGAATTTTTGGTATCATGGTCAATTGTCTAAACCTTAGCCTAATGCAATTTAAAACAATTCCTATTTGATTAAACCTACATGCAAATTACCCCTAAATTATATGATCCTATCAATGCAAATGCCTATATGCACGCTAGATAAAAACCTCAATCGTTCCTCCTAACTTGTCTTGATTAAGCCTTGAGAAGTGGTCCCGATTGAGTAAAACTGCTAGCGAAAAAATGAAAAATAAGGGTCCTACATGCCATGATCCTAGATATAATGCAATTCCTAAACTAATTTCTTACCCCTACCCCCATGCTTAAATTTTGTATTGTCCTCAATGCAAGAAAATAAACAATTAAGAGAGGGATAAGAATGATCTCACAGATTACTCGTTGCGAAAGGGTGGTGGTGGGGTTAATGGAATCGGTGGTGTGAATGGTATTCCTTTGGAAAGGCAATATTCATAGAAATTCTCGTGGGCTTTCTTACCTTGTCCAAGTACTCCTCCAAGTAGCGGGTTCGTTTCTTTAAATTCTCGAGGGTGTTGTTGGCGTAACGCGCGGTTGGACCGGGCTCACGAGCTTGAGATATGGTTGTCTCTTGTTCCCATCCGGTTGGTGCGGGCATGGAGTTTGCTTCGTTGGTGTTATCGCGCGGCGGAATGAGGTGGCGTACGAAAGCCATGTCATGATGGTGGATGGATGAGTGGTGTGATGCGCTATGTGTTTCCTCCATGGGCTCTTCGGTTGGTTCCTCGTCGGTTGGTTCTTCCTCGATTGGTTCCTCCTCTATTGGTTCTTCCTCGTCGCTTCGTGCATTATCTCCATGTTCAGATTCGTATCCAAACTGGAATGACCCCTTATCCGTTCCGATATGGAGGGTCATTCCCTCGCCTATTTTCAACGTGTACTTTATGTCACCTGTGTGTGCATTGAATACTGCCTGCATGTGATCGTTGTTCACTAGGTAGTTCATGTTAAGGCGGTTGTTGCCGAAGCTTCAGTTTCGCCGACGAGTTTTATGTTGTGGTGGTGCGTAAGGAGGGTTGCATAAACTCTCACGGAAACCACGTGATTATTTTTTGTGTCGGCGGCCACCGATTTGAGGTGGTGCAAGATGTGATATCCAAGGTGCGGTTGATGCTTGTGGCTCTTCATGCAGCGCATGATATGAATATCCCTCTCTCGCACTTCCGTTGTGTCCTCTCCTGTTGGGAATATAGAATTAGTCAAAATAATATGAACATACCTTAATTCTATCGATGAGATAAGGCGTGAATCTTTGCGGTATATTTTGCGCTCATCAATTGTGATCATTTCCCAGTAATTCATGCGTTTTTCCCTTGTGCATAATTTGGTTTCGCCATTTGTGGGGATGGACAGCGCCTTACAAAATTCCTCCATTGTTATGGCAAATGGGCGGTTGAATAATCGGTGTTTGATCATGTCGCCATCCCATTGTAGTGTCGATAGAAACTCGATGGAGAGTCTCAAATAGACTCTTGTGGTACGTAGGCGGTCCGCCAAATCCCATAAATTGATATTGTTAAGAGATACTCTCACATAATCATAACATCCAAGGACTTTCATGGTATTGATACACATCGCTTTGTTGTTCGCGATGGTTCGATCAAGCATTGTTTGAGCACAGTCGAATTCTTGTTTGTCGCGGAAAAAAATTTGATTTCCATTGCTGTCGCAAAGGTGTTTTCATCGTCGGATTGAGAGTCAGAGGAACGAGGGTTGTTGTGCACCATTTTTCTCTGGTTTCGGTCTCTGTTACGGGCCGTATCAGGTTGGTATGGGGTTGATACGGGCCTGACTTTGAGGAATTCTGTGGACAGGATGCGAATTTTGATTTGAAAATTCTATGAAATGGTGCAGGAAAAAAGGGAGATGGATGAAAAGTTTATATGGCAGCGAAGGGATGTGGTGAATGTGCAGAAGGTGGTGATGGTGGGAAGTTTAAATTCGGTTAAAATTCGAATATCTTCCTTGGAGCGTCAGAATTAGAGAGTTGGTTATTTCTGCTCATTGAATACGGTCCGTATCAACTGATACGGTCCGTATCAACTGATACGGTCCGTAATCGTTGTGCGGTTTTGTGTTGAACCCTGCCTTTTCTGCGCCAAGTCCAAGCTAGGTCCGTATTGGATTATTGCCCCGTATTGGATTGATACAGTCCGTAACAGAGAGTAAATTTTCATGACGGGCTTCGAATTTTTCGACCAAATTCTTCCAGCATCTCCTTCTGTAGGTAAGATTAGTAACCATGTGATCAGTATAATAGTTTAGGATGAAATATTTTTTTGATTTTTTGAATTTTTATATGAAAAAGAAAGCAAAAGTGGCCTTGGGTTGCCTCCCAAGAAGCGCTTGTTTAAAGTCATTAGCTCGACTTTTCGATTTCATCCATCGTTTGGCTGATTCCAGAAGGAATATGTCTCTTTATGCTCATCATTCGTTCCTGCGATGTAATGCTTCAGTCTCTGGCCATTCACTTTGAAATGCCCGATTTCTTGACTCCATATTTGGACTGCTCCATAAGGGTACACGTAAGTGACCTTGTATGGTCCCGTCCATTTGGATCTCAATTTTTTGGGGAAGAGTTTAAGCTGTGAATTGAAGAGAAGTACCGTGTCTCCTTCCTTGAACTCCCTTTTTCTGATCTTTTTGTCATGGTAGAATTTTGTCCGTTCTTTGTACATCTTTGCATTGTCGTATGCATGTAGTCTCAGTTCATCTAGTGCATTCAGATCTAGTAGCCTCTTTTTGCCCGCATCCCTAAGGTCATAATTGAACGTTTTGATTGCCCAATATGCCTTGTGTTATAATTCCACCGGCAGATGACAAGCTTTTCCGTAAATCAGCTTGTGAGGTGTCATTCCGATTGGAGTTTTGAACGAGGTTCTGTAGACCCAAAGTGCCTCGTCTAGTTTGAGTGCCCAATTTTTCCTGGACCAAGACACCGTCTTTTGCAGGATGTTCTTAATTTCTCTGTTTGAAATCTCTACTTGCCCACTAATTTGTGGATGGTAAGGAGTTGACACCTTGTGTGAGACGCCATATTTCTTCAGAAGATTGTTGAATTGATTGTTGATGAAATGCGATCCTCCATCACTTATCACCACTTGAGGGATGCCAAACCTTGGAAATATTATCTTCTGGAACAGTCGCTTGACTACATTTGCATCTGCTGAGGGTGCTGGAATTGCTTCCACCCATTTTGAGACATAGTCGACTGCTACGAGGATATACTTGTTGTTACCTGAGCTTGGGAATGGTCCCATGAAATCAATTCCCCAGACATCGAAGATCTCTACTTCTAGGATCGAATTTTGTGACATCTCATCACGTTTAGATATGTTTCCCGTCCGTTGACATGCGTCACAGCGGGAGACATAATCCTTAACGTCTTTGAAGATGTCAGGCCAATGAAAACCTGCTTGAAGAATTTTCAATGCTGTCTTTTGGAATGATGCATGGCCACCATATGGTGAGGAGTGGCAGTCATGGATGATGCCTTTCGATTCTTCGTGTGTGACACATCTTCTGTGTATTCTGTCTACACAGAGGCGGAAGAGGTAAGGATCATCCCAGTAGAAATGTTTAGCATTTGCCAAGAATCTCTTATTTTGCTGAAATGTCATGTCGGGAGGGATGGCTCCACATGCAATGTAGTTGGCCAGATCTGCGTACCATGGCCGTTTGCTTATCTCTACAGAGTAGAGGTGTTCGTCAGCAAAAGAGTCATCGATCGGTTGGTCATTCTCGCTTGGTTGTCTCAATCTTGACAGGTGGTCAACTACCGAATTCTCCGTGCCCTTCTTATCCCTAATTTCGATATCGAACTCTTGTAGGAGAAGTACCCATCGGATGAGTCTAGGTTTTGCGTCCTTCTTGTTGATGAGGTACTTGATTGCTGCATGATCTGTATAGATGATGACTTTTGAACCTACAAGGTAAGATCGAAATTTACTAATTGCAAAGATTACTGCGAGTAGTTATTTCTCAGTTGTTGTGTAATTGCATTGGGCTTCATTTAGAACTTTGCTCGCGTAATAGATTGCATAGGATTTCTTATCCTTCCGCTGTCTTAGGACTGCCCCTACTGCGTAATCACTTGCATCGCACATGATCTCAAAAGGATGGTCCCAGTCGGGTGGTTGGAGAATTTGGGCTGAAATCAGAGCATTCCTGAGTGTGTTGAATGCTTCGATACATTTCCCATCGAAGATGAACTCGGCATCCTTCATAGTCAAGTTTGAGAGTGGCTTCGCGATTTTTGAGAAGTCCTTGATAAATCTTTGATAAAAACATGCATGACCAAGAAAACTGTGAATGTCACGAACACATGTTGGTTGAGTTAATTTTTCAATTACCTCGACTTTTGCTTTGTCAACCTCCAATCCCTTAGAAGAAATGGTGTGACCAAGCACAACTCCCTCTTGTACCATAAAATGACATTTTTCCCAATTTAATACGAGATTTACTTCTTCACATCTTTTTAGAACTTTAGACAAGTTCTTCAAACATGAGTTCGAAGGTATCCCCATAAACTGAAAAATCATCCATGAATAATTCCATTATTTCTTCAACAAAATCTGAAAAGATAGACACCATGGCTCTTTGGAAGGTTGCTGGAGCGTTGCATAACCCGAAGGGTATGCGTCGGTATGCGAAAGTTCCGTTGGGGCATGTGAATGTGGTCTTTTCTTGATCTTGATGTGAATTGGAATTTGGAAGAAGCCGAAGTATCCATCAAGGTAGCAGAAGTATGAATGTTTTGCTAGTCGCTCCAACAGTTGATCGATGAAAGGAAGGGGGTAGTGGTCCTTTCTTGTTGTCACATTTAGCCGCCGATAATCAATGCACATTCGCCACCCTGTAACGGCTCTTGTTTGGAGCATTTCGTCGTTATCTCCTTTCACAACTGTGGTGCCTCCCTTCTTTGGAACGACCTGGATGGGACTCACCCAGTTGCTATCGGAGATGGGGTAAATGATGCCTGCATCTAGCAGCTTCAGGACTTCTTTCTTGACCACTTCCTTCAAATTCGGATTGAGCCTTCTTTGCGGTTCCCGTGAAGGTTTGTGATCTTCCTCTAGTAGAATTCGGTGCATGCAAATGGTAGGACTGAGGCCTTTGATGTCATCGATCGTGTAGCCAATGGCTTTCTTGTGTTTCCTGAGTGTATTGACGAGTTTGCTGATTTGGGTCTTGTCAAGCTGAGAGCCGACAATTACCGGATAGGTTCGGTTTGGGCCTAGAAATTCGTATTGTAGGTTGGGTGGAAGAGGTTTAAGCTCGAGTTGTGGAGGAGAGGTTGCCTTTTCCTTCTTCTTCTCTTCGCTACTAACCGTATTGGGGAATACGGGTTGTAGGACTTTGGATGCGGGAATTTCTTCTCCTTTTTCTGTGACAGTAGTGCAACTTGCGCAAGTTTCATTATAAACCTCGTCAGGTTCAATGGTGATGTCTTGTTCAGGTTGTACTTTGTCATCTTCCCTTCCAAGAAGGCCATCAAGATCCTCTATACCCATGAACTCTCCAAATTCATCAAATGGATATTCTTCCTCTTCAAATTCATCAGTGATGCCCAAATTGAAGACACGAGATCGATGTCAGAAGGGTATTTCAAAGCTCTGTTTATGTCGTAAGTAACATTGTCCTTTCCGACATTTAGTGAAATTTTCTCATTCTTGACATCAATCATTGCTCCACATGTGGCGAGGAATGGCCTTCCAAGGATGATTGGGATGTGTTCGTCTTCTTCCATGTCAACTACAACAAAATCTCCAGGTATCCAAAACTCTCCAACTTTGATCGGCACATCTAGCAATACTCTTTCAGGATACCGAATTGACCGATCAGCCAGTTGTAATGCCATTCGAGTTGGTGATAGATCTCCACAATTCAATTTATCAAATACCGCCTTTGGCATCAAACTTACACTTGCCCCCAGATCACATAAAGCTTTCTTAAAATATGTTGTGCCAATTGTGCATGGTATCGAAAAGCTTCCCGGATCTTTCAACTTTGTCGGTAATTTGCTTTGCACGAGCGCACTACATTCCAGATTGAGCAGAATTGTTGAGAGTTCTTGGAGTCTACTGCGGTTTGAAAGAATCTCCTTAGAAATTTAGCATACGAGGGTATGCTTGCAATTGCTTCAGTGAAGGGGATTGTGATTTGTAGTTGCTTGAGAGTCTCCATGAATCTCGCGAATTGCGGCTCTATCTTGTGCTTGGCAGGCCTTGGAGGGAATGACAGAGGTGGCTTGTAGGGTGGTGGTGCAATATATTTAGGTTCGGTTTGTCGTTCGTCTCCACCTACAGTGTCATTCTGCTCCTTAATAGGGTCTGCCTGCGTTTCGAATACGGGCGGCTCCGGTTGTTGCGGCTCGTATTCTTCGGAATGCGATGGTTCTGCATGCATTTCATCGGAAGTTTGATCGGGCATGGGAGGTCCCTTGTAAGCTGTACCGCTCCTTAATGTTATGCATTTGCAAGTCTCTCTCGGGTTTTCTTCCGGTTGGCCCGGAAATTTGCCTTTTCCACGTGTAATACTCGAGAGTTCTTTTGCCATCTTAGAGACATTATCTTCTAAGTCTTTGTTACGGTTTGTTAAGGATTCAATTTTTTGTGCGATTTCGGCGATAGCCTTATCTTGCTTCTCTAGGAATCTCTCCATTAAAGATGTGATGTCAGGTTGCTGTGGTTGATTATATTGCCTTGGTTGGTAATTCGGTTGGGGATTGTTGTATCTCGGTTGATAATTGGGCTATGGTTGGTAGTTCTGTTGAGGTGCAGCAGGCCTTTGATTGTTTGCGTATAAGAGATTTGGATGGTTTCGGTTATTCGGATAGTATGTATTGTAGGCGGGCTGAGGTCGAAAGCTGTTATCGATCGCGTTTGCTTGCTCTACTTCTTCCTCAATTTCTGTCACATTCATACATTCGGTCATCTCATGCGCTCCTCCACAATAGCCACATGCTGTTGCGGCATTGACTGCTGCTACCGTTCGCTGCTTGGTTTGCTTGTTGAGTGCCATTTGCAAAGCATCAATCTTTACGCTCAGCATGGAGATATCATCTACTCGGTGCATGCCAGGTGTTGGAGTTGGCTTCTTTCGCTCAGGGATCCAGTAGTGTTGGTTGATTGCAATCTCTTCAATTAGGTTGTAAGCCTCGTCAGGTTCCTTGTTCATGATTGCTCCTCCTGCGGAAGCATCAATAGACAACCTATCGGTAGGGTTTAGACCATTATAAAAAGTTTGGACAATCAGCCATCTTTCTAGACCATGATGTGGACAACACCTTAACATATCCTTATATCTATCCCATGCTTCACACAATGTTTCACCATCCCTTTGTTCAAAATTAGTAATTGCATTTCTAAACCTCGAAGTTTTGGATGGTAGAAAATATTTTGCAATAAACACATTAAACAATTGGTCCCAAGTTTGAATGTAATTGGCCGGTAGGGAAAACAACCATGCTCTTGCTTTATCTTTTAATGAGAATTGAAATAGCCTTAGCCTGATTGCTTCATCGGTAACTCCGTTGATCTTTATCGTCTCGCATATCCCTAGGAAAATTGACAAATGAAGATGTGGGTCTTCATGTGGAAATCCTCCAAATTGCTGTTGCGAAACCATATTTATGAGAGCAGGTTTGATCTCAAAATTACTATTTGTAACAGCTGGCTATGCTAGAATTAGGATCATTCGCGCACAGTACGCAATAGTCTCCATGATCACCATTATTTGGGTATTGCTGCATCGTGAACTCCATGATCACCATTGTTTTGTCTTCCATTGTTAATCGGTTCGTTCGGTGGGATATTCATGTTGATCGAATCTGAGTCTTCTTCGCTTTCAGAATTACTCGATGAAGAACTATGATTGGTTCTTATCGGCGATGTGGAAGCGAATTGTCCTCTCCTACTAGCAATCCTCTCGGATCTTCGTACGGATGTTCGGCCAGCGTGTAGCGTCCTAAGAAGAAAAGAAAATCTGAAAATTAAACTAAAAACTGAAAAATGAAAGAAAATAAAATGAAATACGAAATTGAAAATAAAAGAAAAATAAAAATGCAGAAAATAAAAATAAATCTAGGCATTTCTAATTAATTGGATTCAATGGTCAAAGCAAGGACGTCTTGCGAGGCCTTGCACAATGAACCGTTATTCCCCGGCAACGGCGCCAAAAAGCTTGATCACTCAAAAGAGAGCAATGTTTCTTTTAATATTTATAAACTCGTAAATGCTATCGGTTCGGACTGCAAGCGCACAATCCTATCGAGTAGTATATTCGAGGTCGATCCACAGGGAATATTGGTTCAATGCTTTGAGCGATCAAATCACAATCTTTCGAAAGGCTAGACGAAATCTGTAAATTGATAGATGTTGATGTGATCAATGTAAATTAGGGAGCAATTAAAAGTAATTAAAATAAAGATAGAGATGAGAATTCCTAGGATTTCGGCACACCATTACTACTCAATCCGTTTTGACAATATATTCCTGTTGCATCTGATTTCCTGTTGTTGTTTAATGAAAGACACCACATAGGTCATTGCGATTTATGTTACGCAAGAATGACAGATCTTTCACCGAGATTCTACATAGGACACTGCGATTTTCCTTACGCAAATGTCTGATCTCTCAAATACACCAAATTACTACATAGATCACTGCGAATTTCTTTTACGCATGTGATAGAATTTGGTACGCGTTTTGTTGGTCTGGTTTATGGTTTCCCCGCTAAGGTTTTCTTCACATAAACCTAATAAATCTCAACGAGGCTAATTCATACAAATAGTTTCTCTTACCATTAAAGTACTGTCACTACCCTAACAGACTCAAACTAAATCATTGAAGTTAGATGAAGAGATAGTAAATCACAAAAGCATTTTGTTTCAACAACAAGAAATCATAATCAACAGAAATATATATATCAAAACATCAAGAGTAACAAGATTTACTGCCTAGCCCTAAGAAAAGGAACTTAGCCGCGTAACGGCATTGTTACAAGCACTCCTCTCTTCTCACTTTAATCAAATCTAACCTTGATTACAAAGATGACTATTCCTTCTGCCCAGGGGCCTTATATAGGAGTGGAGGGACGTGTGGAAGTTGAGTAGAGGCTAAGAAACTGATCTGGAAACAGCTGTCGGCAATTATTCTCCAAGAGATGCCTTCGGATACGGGCCGTATCAGGTGATACGGTCCGTATTAGGTCCTTGACGGTTAGGGTTTAATGCTTCCAGCGCTATCTCCTGGTCTGTGCTAGGCCTGGTCCGTATTAGGCAATACGGACCGTAACAGAGACTTAGTCGATGAGCATCGCTGATCCGATTGACCCGATTCTAGCTCCATTTGATGTAAAATGGTCCCAAAACTTGTTTTCTGCAATAAAACATAAAGAAGGGTGACAGTAGCCTTTTTCTCTAATAAAGTAAACATAAGTGTGAGAAAATATACAAAACCTAAGCCAAAACCCTACGTAAATCATCGTTATTTTGACTCTGATCAAGGATTGTCAGTAGACAGTAGGGTATGATGCTTCTAGAGATAAACCGATTTATCGTGTTCTATACCCGTTTATTTGCTTCTACCCAATAAGTGGTCATCACAATGAGGGTATAACATAACTTTATCATGGTCTAGAGGTTATCACAACCTTTTGGTTATCGATTTCCATTTTTAGATCAAATGTCCCTTTTCCTTTGATATCGGCCGAGCACCAGTTCCTATTTTAACTTCCCTCTTAAATGCATACCAAATTGGAGGCATTAATGGCCTCATGTGATCCCTGGAGCATTGCTCAGAAACTTGAAGATATCTAAGTGATCGGCTTGAGCTAATTTAACTAGACCCGATTACAATCGGGTTTCCCCTTCACCTCGGTCCGATTTTCTTCTTTTCAATTGAACCGCTTAGCGAGTATCATTATCACTCGTAGAGTAGAGCTGAGGTGCGAAAGGAGTCAAGGTAAATCAATCCCATTTTTCTCAAGTCTCTTTCTTTTCCGATCTTCTCCTTCGATTACTAGCGAGCGGAGAGAAGAAGAGAAAGGTGGAAGAAGAGCGCCTAAGATAGGGGCCCGATTGCCAGTCTCGCTAAAGGCGAGTTTTGTTTCACATCTCACGTCTTTATTTCGGGTATGTTCGGTGTAGCGTGAACCAGGCCGCTGACAATATTAAAACCCATGCTGGGGTCACGTGGTTCGAGTGTATACACCATGAAGGGGTCGGGCGCGTTCGGTTTAATCCCAGTGACATTTTGTCGCTGCTGGGTGGGCATGGCGTACCATGAGCCATGCGGCTGTCCACTCGGCGCATATAGTCTAGTTCCCGTGATCTGGGTTTATCTAACTTGAGAT
>JAJGRW010004172.1:0-30939 GCA_025461045.1 Carex parvula | reverse complement strand
AAAACACTAATATATATATTAACAGAATCGACTTAACTGATGCAAAGCATTTGGATTGCGGTAGACGGTACCACGTGGCACATAATCATCTATTGCTGTCTTTCTGGAAGTGTTGGTATCCAGTGCTATGGCACGTAAATCTCAAACCGGGCACGAGACAGTCCCTTTTCAATTGGTGCTATCTTTACTTGTTAAAGGAGTTTATAAGTAAATCAATCACAGAAGTCGAATGCTTGGGTAAAAATCAAATTTCGTATCGATATATATGTACATCTTGCATTTGGAAAGCAGAACAGATCAGCTGGACTTCAATGATGTATATCAGTTTATTCAAAGTAAAAACAAAAGGAATCATAGTAATTAACAAATAGGTACTAAAAGTAAGATAATTACATTCCTACATATCTATACACAAGTTTTTCTGTCAATAATGAGGCACCATATTAACACTGTAATTTTTGTTTTATCAATAATGAGGCAAATTATGACTCTTCAAAGTTCAAACCACTTGTGAAGAGCTCGTTGGATTTAAGTATTTGTCACCTGAATGGCACTTTAGTTTTATATGCATCTCTTTTGATAGGGTAAAACCGACAAATCCATGCTATTCACAAGTTTAAACCACACAGTAGTTAACCAATGAGATAAACTGCATTTAAGTAAACATAAGGATGATCTTATACACCTAGTTTTATGGTTTGGAATATAAATATATATGTTTCGTACCGCTCGTTTGTGATGTTTAATGGAGGACAAATGAGATGTGCCATCGTCGACTATTTCATAAGAGTAACTCTTCAAATTACGCCGTGCCACGTTTCGGTTGTAAAAGGCCAACGGGAAGATGATTAGTAGTAAGAGAAGGAGAGGTATGAACAATGATACCCTTGTGCTTCTCTCCATCCTCTCTTCCTCTATCTCTCTCTAGTATTTGACTGTGTGCTTAGCAAGTGATGAATTGGAGAGGTAAGAGAAGCAAAAGCATTCATAGGCAAAGTATTCCTTTCTTCTCTGATCTGCATATATAACACTGACTTCAATAAATGTTACTGTAAAATTACATTTTCTAATTAAGGAGATGAAACCCATGCAACTTGAAGAATGAGAGAGAGCACAAACGTAAGTGTTGGATCATGTCTGCTTCTTCTCTAACAATGCTTCTCAATTTAAGTTAATTCAATTGAACAGTGCCTATCTCTGGGAAAGTAGCTCTGCATGCATAGTCAGCAATATATTTAGCATGTGTACTTGTATAGATTATTTAAATAATATATATTGGGTTTTGTTTTTGTTTTTCACATATACCATGCAGTTAAAATACTTTAACTGATAAAAACGACAAGAAAGATAAGAAAACATATGCACTTCTTAGATGGACCAAAATTTTGAAAAAGACATATCATTGTGAAATGGGTACTTTAGATTTAGACAATATGAACAAATATCTTTTAGCTAATAAATAGCCATGGAAAAGTTAGATATATATAACCTTTTTCCCTTTTGGAATGGCAGAAAACAATGTTAAAAATGAATAGGTATGGTATTAGATGTATAGTAGGTTCTTTTATGGTAGGTTACAGATACCGCACTATAAATAGGTTAGAAAAAAAATATTGACAAAAAAATATTCGATTGTTTGTTGCATAGTAAAAATTAGTTGGTTAGCAGCTCAAATTTCATGTACAGACTACGGACCATATATATATAGAGAGAGAGAGGAGCTGGACTATGGTGAGTTGGAAGTAAGATGTCATTTTTAATTCACACTTATATTTTTATTTTGAAAATCCAAACAACCGATCCGAACCGCTCAATATGTTCTAAATATTGAAATGTGCTTGAGACTAAATTTTACATTTTTGGAATTTTTTTTACTATTTATTAAGCCACTTTGAAAATCGCTGATCCGGTGGTCCAGAAAATTTTACTGTTTTTTACTGTTTACAGTGGATCACCGATTTTCAAAGTCCCTTAATAATAGTAAACAAATTCAAAAAAATGTAAAATTTAGTCTCCAAGCACATTTCAATATTTAGAACATGTTGAGCGGTTCGGATCGGTTGTTTGGATTTTCGAAATAAAAATATGGCATGAAGTAAAACTTTACAAAGTTTTACTTCACAAACTCACCATAGTCTATCTCCTATATATATATATATATATATATATATATATATATATCTATATATAGTCTGATTAAATTGCTTCCGGAAGCACTTCAAGCAAAGTGTTTACGGGATCAAATTTTAATATTTATTTTTGAAATGTCGATATAAGTAGTTCAATAATGGTTATATAATAAACATGTAGAATACCGATTTTTACTATTTGAGAATTTTTCTAACTATTTCTTATTATTTTTGAAATATGGTCTTTTTTGGCTAAAAATACTTGTCATTTTTAGGTCAAAAAGTTCATCTTTCAAAAATTATAAAAAATAGTTAAGAAATTCAAAATAGTAAAAATTGATATTCTACAATATTTATTATATAACCAATTTATTGAGCTATTTAGTTCGATGTTTCGAACATCAAACGGCTAAATTTGACCCGTAAGCACTTCGGTCAAAGTGCTTACAGAAACAATTTAGCCTGACTATATATACACACACTCTCTTATTATTATCTAATATTATTTTATTTTCTTTCATTCCTCAAGGTACTGAAATCAGAGATGACAATCCCCATGTATATATATTGTTAAGTCAACCATTCATTAAGGAATTGACCGTCAGTAATTTAACATAAAATAAAAAATGAAACAACGTAACGTGTAAGTTGGAGGTCTCATTGGTAAATGGGATTGTTAACTTATTGTCTTCATATTGGTTCACTTCTAAGGCAAGAATGATATAACAACATTTATGTTTTTCTTATTTTTTTTTTTTTTTTGCAACACACCCTAGAAAAGATTTGGATCTTTTTCTTAATACATATTTCAAGCCATTTTTTTTATATTTAGAAAAAAAAATGTTTTATAAAGAACCAGAAAGATAACGAATTTTTTTCAATTGCATAATGGTTCTTTTGGAATTCACTAAGGAACTTCATATTTGGCACAGTTTGATTCTGCTTCATAGTTTCATTCATGCCATTGAAAAAAAATTCATCATATTTCTGATTTTCAAAAAAATATTTATATCTTTTCTAAAATAATAAAAACCTGTTTTAACAACCTGCCTTACAAAAAAAGTTGCTTATCTAATTATTGGTTCTGTGAAGACTCTTCTTGACTTGGTCCACACTAAAATAAAGTTTTATTTCATAAATATGCAAACTTTTGTCATGTGTGCTGTGGATATGCTTTTTCTGTCACATTTATCCCAAATTAGCTTTGACCTTAACTGGGCCTAAATTAGAACCTAGCTAATACAAATAGGATCCATTGTGGGAGAAGCCTCCAGCTTATGCAAATTGGCCCAAACTAATTCTATTTTTAATTTTAGTATGATTGGTTGTTTATGAGGGATGATAAATTGGTCTCCTAATGATATGTGCATCATGCCTACTGGCTAAAAAAAAAAAAATATTTCAAAATAGACTTTTATTACTATAATTTTTTAGAAAAAAAAATTTAATATGGTTATAGTTCAAAATAATTATTAGTTACTATTCATTGTATAAATTTGCCGGATTTTATTAAAGATATCATGACTATTGAAAAAACTGTAACTTTTCAGAATTCAGACAAGTTTTAGAATTTCAATTTCAAAATCAATCTCTATTCAAATCAAGATTCAAGTGTAAACTAAATTAAAGATAGAGATTATTACTAGAGATGTAGAATAGCATTGCAGCAGAAGAGCGTCTCACGTCTAATGGTAATTTGTGTGTGGTCTTCTTCTCTACTCGCTTCGTTTGCGGATTGAGAAGATCATCAGAATTGCACAATAATCACAACCGTGTCTCTATCGATATCAACACAAACAGTTCAAACTCTACAAGTCCCCTTCTAGGGTTAAGAAATTTCTCTCTCACAGTACACAATTTATAAAGAGCTAATTTAAATTTGGTATTTGAGAATATGTGAGTGCAATTGATGGAGTGCAGATTTCATCCGCTCTCTCCTTTAAAAGGACTTCCAAACAGTTTTTAAAAACTGCAATTTCCATAAATAACAAAGAAAAAAAAGTGAAGAAAATGGAAAAAGAGAATGTAGACAATGGAAAATAAACTGATTTCCCAAAATAAAGGTCCCACGGTGCACCTTCGTCCTTCTATATTCACAGACAGTACAGATGTCACACAAGGAGGTCACAATAAATCGGACCGAGGAGTGCTTTTTATCACTTGTTCTCAACAGTTTATATCAGATCCTCTCCAGTTACTTGAAACTGTACACATCCATTGATGGTATAGAATTAGTAATGACATTTTTTTCTTAAAGAGTCTGTACCATAAAAGGATAACTTATTATTTTATTAATGTTTTTCTTTTTTTTTTATATGGGAATTTTGTATGTATATTCAAGGAAATTCCCAGCTTTTGCTCAAATGGAGATAAGATGTAGCTCATAAAAACTGTTCTAACTGTTCTCCAAAAATGAAAAAAAAGAAGCGTGGATTTGATAAGCCATTTTATTCCTTTTTACACATTGTGTTTTCTATTTCTTCCCTTGCGCTTTTTGGTTGCCTGTTCGTTTTGTTTTCCTCTTTTTTTTTTATCTTTTTTATTTTTAATTATGATTTTTCTATTAGGTTATATGGGGATTTCATAAATGAATTGGACGGATTGAAATCCCACAATCATGTCTATATACAAATCTTGCTCTGATAGTTTTTCTTCTTCTTCTTCTTAAATTTGTAGATAACAATTTGAATTTGTCTTAATTTTTTTTAAATAAATTATTGACTTTGCAAATTCAACAATTAAAGCGACAAAAATCCCCAAAAAGGCAAGCATAATCTACAATTCTTTTATAAATAACAAAATTTCTTGTACGGAATTTTATTACAAAAAATTCAAAAGTTAGTAATCTCTCCATCTCTCTCATATCTGAATTTTTTTTAGTTGAAATAATTCAGAATTATGCCTTTTATTTTTTATCAGTAATAAAAATTGATGTAGACTAAAGATTAAGCACAAGCTTATAGTTATTAGAATGGAAACAACTTCACTTTTATATTCAGTTATTTAATTGTAATAAATAAGGTTGCTTTTGTGCTAAAAGAATAAGATGGAATTAAATGAATTAAGAACATGTAGTTCTGTAATTAGGGCATCAAACACATTTGGCATTACCAAAAATTTCGATGAATTGAAAAAAAAAACCTAAAATTAATATGAAAATGGTGAAGGTAAAAATGGCATGAATGTAGTTATAAATAGATATTTTATAAAATATTAATTTCTAAAAAAACTATCAAACAAAATATCATTTTTTTAAATTATTAACAAAATGACTTTGTGAACCCAACTTTTCCTTCCTTTCCCCCTCTCTTCTCCTTTCAAGTTACTCCCTTTCCTCCTTTCTCCTTTCTCCTTTCTTCTTTCCCTCCATAATACGAGTGCATATTCCCTGAGATATCTCAATTTTTGCGTGACTGATGTGTAACATTGCTTATTTGGGGATAGCGCAGGGAGCCAGTATTATTTGTGCTTTGAGATTCATGCAGAACGTATTTGAACGGTTGAAATATTCCAATAAAAAAACACTCAAAGTTTGAGATATCTCGGAGGATGTGAATTCCCATAATACTGTCATACTGGTAATGTTTTACAATTGTCTATTATTTCATGAGTAGAACTATGGTGTTCTACTCAAAAACCCATCGAATTAGTTTCAAGCGACAAATTCAAACCGTTGAAACCGATCTACTTCACGAGTGATGAATTTACATGTCAAGTTTTTAAATTTTCGGACTAATTTAATATAAAGTCAAGTTGTAAAAAAATGATAAAAAATGAACACATTAAAATTAACTTATAAACCATATTTTTTTGACCGCTTGACTTTATACTAAATTTATAAATTTGACATGTAAATGCATAACTTGTGAAGTAGATTGGTTTCAACGGTTTGAATGCGTCGTTTGAAACCAATTCGATGAGTTTTTGAGTTAAGCTCACAAAAGGACTTGGTGAGCTTAAGAACACCCTAGTTCTACTCATTTCATATTTCATATTGCATTAAACATCAGCTAAATAAAATTTTATCTCACTAATCTTGTGTTAAGCTTGACTATTATAAAATTAGGACACATGTCAGTGTCAGGTCTATTCATCGATTCCTTCTCTTCAACAATTTTCATGGAACATTTTTCCAAGATTTTTCTCAGCATATCTCTGCCACCCTCTTTTACGGCTTTAATAAGGTCGTTTTCATGAGAACGGAGTAGGTCTGATGTCCATCAGACCTACTTTTAGGTTCAACGAGCATGATGACCGTCCGATCTAATTTAAGATTTGTGTGCACGAAAATTGAAACATAATGGCACGGAGTTTAAAGCATTCCGCACGAATCTTAAAGCAAATTGACGGTGATTAAACCCATCGAACCAGAGGGCATTGGACCTACTCTCAAGTGCGTTTTCATATGTAGTAGTTAAAGTATATGACACCATAACACAATACAAGATATCCAAAGCTATATTAAGAATATATCATATATATATATATATATATATATATATACTCCTTTCTTTCTCTAGCCATGCGTAGGAAAATTATAGTTTGCACGATGTTTATACTTTGTTTTTCCTCCATTTGTAAACATTTGTTTCTATTGTCTAAATAAAATCTGTACGTCATCAAATGTATTTTTTAAAAGTGAATTGTGCGTAGAGCAGCTTATAATTAATGAGTTTATTCCTCATATACCTTGTTTATGAACAACTAGCGCATCTTATTCCTCATATACCTTGTTTACAGGGGCGGAGCCAGACTTTCAGACTATGGGGGTCAAACGTGAATGGGGGTCAAGCATATAAAATTTTCCTACTACGAATGGGGGTCAATTTCACTCTATCCATAATATTTTACTTTAAATTATATTAAAATGAGGTATAAATAAAAAAAATTCAAAATGAATGGGGGTCAATTGACCCCCATTCAATACATGTAGATTCGCCTCTGCTTGTTTATGAACAACTAGCGCTTCTTATTCCTATTTTAAATGGAAGAATTTTTTTTAAAATTATCTTTTTCGATCCTATCTCAAGAACATTAAGCAATTAATTGGTGTTGATTGCCAACTAATTACTTTTGGTCATTATATATATCAATGAACAATAAATATCTATTCTTCAAATATTTTTGGTCTTTTCAGAAAATACATTTTAATTAAAAAAAATTTAATTATATATATTGTGGTGAGCAATGAATGTTCATTATCCAACTGCATTTTATTAAATTTTTAGAGAGAAGAGAATATTGGAAAAATGCATTTTGATTAAATTATCTGGACTCAGACAATTGACTGTCCTATGTGTTGTATTACAATTAACTATCCATTATAATATTAAAATATATAAATAAGTTCAATACCTTTGCTCTGGAAATTTGATTAGGTTGCCAATTTCAAATACAGTTCAGGGAAATTTGATTAAGTCGCAAATTCCAATACAGTTTAGGGCGTACATAATTTAATGAGTGAGGCTACGGTGCTATGCATAGCATGGATTAGGTCCGTGCTACGGCTCAAAATTTGACTTTTCAAAATTCTAACGGTCGATCCGAACCGTTCAACATGATTATAAAATAAATATGTACTTGCAAATCAAATTTTACATTTTTTCGAATTTTTTTACTATTTTTTTAGATAGGCTGTTTTTGGATGGTCTAGAATGTTCAGATCAAGTGATTTTCGAAAAAATAGTAAAAAAATTCGAAAAAATGTAAAATTTGGTTTGCAAGTACATATTCATTTTATAATTATGTTGAACGGTTCGGATCGACCGTTAGAATTTTGAAGAGTCAAATTTTGAGCCGTAGCACGGACCCAATTGGTGCTATACATAGCACCGTAGCCTCACTCTAATTTAATTGTTGGAAGCACAAAAGACTTTTTTTTCTAAGTTCTCTTAACGGTTCAGATTGAATCTTTATTTGGTGATATTCTATTACTCCGTTATTTATTCGTTACTGTTTTGTTATCCGATAATTATAACGGTAAAGATAGAATATGAGTGAGGTCAATTCGTAACGGATAAGAATACGTTACGGGTAAGATCAATTTGTAATGGGTACAAATATGAAACTGTTTCCACCCAATATGTATTGTACTTGTTGACATCCCTTTGATCAAGGTCAAGAAATTTATGAGGGTAATAATAACAATCAAGAAATTTGGTGTTTTAAACTTTCTTACCATGTCAGTGCATCATACTAGTGTTGCATTTGTGCATTTAACTCAATTTACATGCTTTCCCAAGCTCAATTGACCAATTGGAACGCTCCAATTCACCTTACTTCAAATTAAAGGATCAGGCAGTGTCGTGACTGTGTTGTTAACATCCCCACACAGTTAATTTAAACTCTCATGCCTTCTTTGCCTCGTTTGACCTAAGTGAAAACTGAAGAAGTTCTTCAATGCTTCTCTTAACTCTTAACGATGATTCATCAAATTGAAGGTGTCAGCTAATTCTCCATCTCCTCCTCTTCTTTCGGGTGCACTGAATTGAACTGTCGCAACCGATTTCTCTTCACCTCTTTCTTCTCCACTGATTTCTCGATACTTGAAGGTTGAAGAAAGATCGGGCCAGTGGTGTCTATCGGGCAGAGAGGGGTAAAAGGGAATCGAGGTTGACTTTGGGAAAAAGATAGATGCGGATCCTCTGGGATATCCCAACTTTCCCGTGACCGACGTGTACGGTGTCTATTCGGGATAGCGTAGGGGCCAGTATTATTTTTGCTTGGAGAATCGTGCAGAACGTATTTTGAACGGTAGAGATTTTCCAGAAAAACACTCAAATTTTGAAATATCTCAGAGGATGCGAATTCCTCTATGGGGCGGGACCCTTGATTTTGAAGCAAAGCGGAAACAGGATGAGCCCCACATATCGGGTTTAATGAGAGAGAGCAGGGCGTTCTCATTTCTGAATTCCCAGTCTCTGAGCTATCTCATATGCTGGAAGATCTCAACTGTTCAAATACATTCTACACCAATCTCAAAGCTCAAATAATACTGGACCCTGCTCTATCCTTGAATAGGCACTGGACACGTCGGTCACGCAAAATATGAGATATCTCAGAGGTTACGCACTCCTCATTTCTCCCTTTCTCGCCGGTCGGACACCGCTGGAGCCTCAGTATCATTTCTTTTCTTCTCACCGCCACATGGGCCCCCACTTGTCAAATGGGGCTGCTAAGGAGCACCCGACTCGTTCCCATTCTGTTGGCTGACTTGGGCCTAATTATGCTAGTATTTGCTAGCCTTTCCCATTTTTTTTGCACCCCATGGTATCTCCGACATTTTTGTTTTGTTTTGTTTCTTACTTTCTCTTTTTAATTTACTTTCTCCTCACTGGGAAAATTGAAAAATAAAAAGAAAAGTCATTTGAATGTTGCAATTTACAACAGGATGCCCCTGGTTCCTCTCCCTTTCGTACCAGTAATGTCCTGTACAGGTCCGGTATGCTTGCTTTTTCCATCATTGTACCAGTAATGCCCCTGTTTAATTGCTATGATCTGGTCCGAGTAAGACTCCACCCCCACTCATACCGGGTTGTACCAGTACCGTATCAGTACTGCTTTTAGTTGTCTTACCACTGTGTAAATTACTTCTCTTGTTATTTTCTTCAATTTAGTCCCTCTCGTCACGACCTCTTCGTCTTTTCATTTAACCAATACCCTCCACCCGGAGCTGGTCCCCATCTGTTAAGTTGTGTACCGGTCTCTCATAGTATCTCAATTGCCGAATTTGAAAATTGAAATCTGTGCTTCTTAAAAATATCTGTTGTCTCTTCACATATACGTTTCGACAATTAATAATCTGTTTAAATGAAAATTGTGTGCTTAATCTAAATGTTTTGACAGATTGTTTTAATTATTACAAATCTAAACTAAAGCTAAACTATTTGTAATTAATATGATATCAACTATATTCATCATGGTCTTATTCAGAAGAAAACTATATGGTACTACTTGGCTAATCACAGAGCAAGCCATAAGTACTGAATAGCATATTACTTATTACTATAATATTGTATCTATCAGTGGCCAACGATGAGATGAAAAAATTCTAGTAGTTCCTTTCCTTGACACGAAATGGCAACCCATCCTTCATGCGGAGCGTGAGCGACATAACCTTTTCCGGGCACTTTCCCTTGTCATCAATCTCCATCACAAATCGCTCCAAAATTGATCCCACGATGGACTTCATCTGAATATATGCCATCTCCTTCCCTAGACACATCCTCGGTCCTGCATGGAATGCCGTGAACTTAAGTGGGCTCTCCCGTCGAAATGTCCCGTCAGCATCTATCCACCGTTCAGGCCGGTACTCCATACAGTCCTTCCCCCAATTTGCTTCCATTCGACCCATCGCATATGCATTGTATGATATGAACCATCCCTTCTTGATCCGGGTCCCATCTGGCAGGACATCATCCTTCATAGCCTGGGCTTGGTTTGCTGGTACTGGAGGGTACAGCCTCATCGACTCTGATAAAGCTGCATGCAGGTAATGCATCTCCTTCAGCTCCTCAAAATCGTACCTGCTTGTCTCCGAACCTCCGTTCTTGGCACGGACCGAACGGATTTCATCTAAAATCTTTGCTTCTACGTCTGGCCTGGATGACAGAATCCAGAAAAACCAAGATAAGGCGGACGATGTGGTTTCTCTGCCAGCCAACAAGAAGCTGATGACGATGTCCCGAAGTGTAGAAAATAAGTAGGATTAGGGAACAATTAGCCTCAGAAATAATTGTTCATCATAGGCTAAATATAGAAATAAAGGGAGCAACTATTATATAAAGCTACTCAACCTTTATTTCTAATTATGGCAAGTTACCGTTTATTTTCTCCAACAGCTATTTTCTCTTTGTTTCTTATATATAGATCACTGTACAACAGCTTCTGCAATAACAAGAATTCTTTTTTTCCAACATCATTATTCCGCTATTTCATATCACAAAAATATCATGGTATCAGAGCGGGAATGAATTCCTGACTCAAAACAAGAAAACCAGCAGTACCAGTAGCTGCAAGAATCAATAATTCAAGCACACCAGAAGTGCCAACAAACAAGAGACAGCAGTACCAGCAACTGCAAAGCAAGCCCAAATTCACTTGCCAGTAAAACCACTCACTGCCAGAAAAAACCAGATGGCACAAAATCACGATAAACTCACAGGGGTGATGCTCAGTGGTAAGAATTACCATGTATGGGCAAGGCAAGTCAAGTTTGCCTTAAGCGGCCGAGAAAAAAGCAATCACATCGACAAAGATTTCAAAATCCCAAAATTATCCGAACCAGTGGCAACTGAGGCCGAAAAAAAGGAATTGGCAAAATGGCGAACAAGCGATCACACTGTCATCACTTGGCTCCTCGCAACCATGGAGCCAAAGGTATCTGACTTACTCTCTTATAAAGACAGTGCCCTAGAGATTTGGGAAAGAGCCGAGCAACTCTATGGCCATAGAAAAAACTATTCGCACATTTACCAAATTCAAAGAGATTACCAACAAGCAAAACAACAACAAGGCCAATCGTCAATGGAATTGTACGGTTACCTTCAAAAGAAAAGAGATGAGCTGAGAGTCTATCGGCCTCCCACCACCGATCTCACTGAAATCCAAAAACGAGAAGAACAAGATGCCATCTTTCAATTCCTAGCAAGCCTTGATTCCAGCTACGAGGCTGTGCGATCCCAAATCCTGTTGCTAACCGAGCTACCTTCCTCGGATGAGGTGGCAGCTATGGTAGACAGAGAAGAAACAAGAAGGGCTGTGATGGCATCGCAATCCACCGAAAATACCGAGACCAAAGCCTTCACAGCAATGGCGAGGCCAAACCCTAATTTTCGATCCGAAGCGAGAGGGGATCAAACCGGGCTTAAGTGCGAGCACTGCCGGAGAGAGGGGCATCGCAAGGACCATTGCTGGTTCCTACACCCCCACCTCCGACCCAAGTGGCACAAGAAGCCTGGAGCCGGAGATCGAAAGGGGGAGAAGCAAGGCTGGGAGCGAGACAGAGGCGAGGCGGAAAGGAAGGGGTCAGGGTCAGGTTTTTTCGCTGATGGGGGAATCGGATCCGAACCGCCTAAGACTTTAATAACTGGAGATGGTGCCGCCTCATCTTCCTCTCAATATCCTATGCGGCATTTGCTTGAGCAGCTTTCTGTGTTGCTCAACCAGAAACAAGAAAAACAGAAGACCTCTGGTATGATTTCTGTTGCGAATTTTTCGTTTTGTCCAAAAAATTCTAGATGGATCTTAGACTCAGGTGCAACAGATCATATGACTGGAAATAAAAATTTATTGACCAATTTTAAATATTATGAAACCAAAAAATTCGTTACGGTAGCAAATGGTGAAAAAATGGAAATCCTTGGAGAGGGCTCAATAACTATATTCTCAAAATTAATTCAAAACGTCTTGTATTTAAATGATTGCTCATCAAATCTATTATCCATTAGCAAAATCACGAATGAGTTAAATTGTGAACTCATATTCTTAGCAAACAATGTGATTTTTCAGGATCGGATAACCAAGATTATGATTGGTGAAGGATTTCTAGAAAATGGGCTTTATTTTTGAATGAAGAAAAATTCAATTTCAACACTACAAAAATTGAAGAATTGAGTACACTATGGCATAGAAGAATTGGTCATCCCTCCGACAAGATTTTAAAAAGTCTTTTTAATTTCTCAAAATTAGATAATAGTAGTTGTGAAATTTGTAAGCTAGGAAAACATACTAGGTTACCATTTAAATTATCAAATTGTAAAAGCGAGAAACCATTTGATTTGGTTCACTCGGATGTATGGGGACCCGCCCCAATTACCTCTTTTAATGGATTCAAATATTTTGTCATATTTATCGATGATTTTTCTAGAACAACTTGGCTATATTTACTAAAAGATAAAAGCGAAGTTTTTTCACAATTTTTAGATTTTTACAATTTTATAGAAAATCAATACAAAGCCAAAATCAAAATATTTAGATCCGATAATGGAACGGAATTTGTAAACCAAAATTTCTCAAACTTTTTTAAAGGAAAGGGAATTTTACATCAAACAACATGTGTCTATACACCTCAACAAAACGGTGTATCCGAAAGGAAAAATAGGCATTTACTCGAAATGACTAGAGTACTTTTATTTCAAAATAATGTTCCAAAGTTTTATTGGTCGGATGCCGTTCTTACCGCTACATATCTAATAAATAGATTGCCAAGTGTCAATTTAGATTTCAAAAGCCCGTTAGAAATTCTTTATCAAAGAAAACTTAACATTGAGCATTTAAAAATTTTCGGTTGTACATGTTATGTACATAAAAATAATAAACAAGATAAATTGGACTATACCTCAATTAAGGCCATTTTTTTGGGGTATTCAACACAAAAAAAGGGGTATAAATGTTATGACCCTAAAAATAAAAAATTGTATATTTCTAGGGATGTAACATTTTTAGAAAAAGAGTCATATTACAAAGAAATTAATTATGAGAATTCTTTGAGAGAACCCTCCAAGGAAATTATATTACCACCGGTTACAATAGAAAATGCTAGACCAACACCACTTGAGAATGAAAATGAAAATGAAATTGAGAATGAGGAAGAAATAGAAGAAAATTCCTCAAATGAAGAACATCATGACATAGAAGAGACACCATTGAGAAGGTCGATTCGAACAACACAACCTTCAACACGGCTTAGGGATTTTGTCACTTACAAGGTACAATATCCTATACAAGATTTTATTACATATGACAATGTCTCTTCCAACCATAGGGCTTTCTTGACCTCAATTGAAAAAGAACAAGAACCAAACAATTATGAAGAGGCCATGAAAAGTTCCAAGTGGACCAAAGCCATGAAAGAAGAGTTGAGTGCTCTTGAAAAAAATGGCACTTGGGAAATAATTCAATTACCAAAAAATAAAAAATTAGTAGGTTGTAAATGGGTGTATAAAATTAAGTACAATAGTGATGGCACCATAGAACGGTATAAAGCACGTCTAGTTGCCAAAGGATACACTCAAACCTACGGTATAGACTATTATGAAACATTTGCCCCGGTAGCAAAAATGAATACCGTAAGAATATTATTTTCTATTGCGGTTAACCAAAATTGGAAATTGTACCAAATGGACGTAAAAAATGCATTTCTTCAAGGAATACTTGAAGAAGAAGTATATATGTCATTACCACCCGGTTATGAAAAAAACCAAAATTGTGATCTAGCTTGTAAATTGAAGAAGTCAATTTATGGATTGAAGCAATCTCCAAGGGCATGGTATGAAAAATTAAGCTCTCATTTAATATCTTGTAATTTTAAAATTAGCAATGCCGATCATTCATTGTTTGTCAAAATTGAAAAAGAAAACACCACCATTATTTTAGTATATGTAGATGACATTATTATTACCGGAAACAACCAAGAGCATATTAAAAATATAAAAGCCCAATTAAAAGAAAAATTTGACATTAAGGATTTAGGCTACTTAAAATATTTTTTAGGGATAGAAATTGCATACTCAAACCAAGGCCTATTTATTTCTCAAAGAAAATACACCTTAGACTTATTAGAAGAAACCGGAAAATTAGGGTGTAAACCGGCCTCAACACCGATAGATGGTAAAAATAAATTAAATGGTGAGGATGGTGTACCGTTAGAAGATATAAATCAATTCCAAATACTTGTAGGAAAATTAATATATCTAACGGTAACACGGCCGGATATCTCTTTCTCGGTAAGTCAAATTAGTAAATTCATGCATGCTCCTAGAACACCACACTTAGAGGCAATAAATAAAATTCTAAGGTATTTAAAAGGAACTCCCGGAAAAGGAATTTGCATGAAAAACAATAATTCTAACAATGTGTGTGGCTATTCCGATGCAGATTGGGCCGGAAGTTTCGATCGAAAATCGACAACCGGTTTTTGCACATTCGTAGGCGGAAACTTAGTCACATGGAAAAGCAAGAAACAAAATGTCGTGGCACGGTCAAGCGCCGAGGCGGAGTATCGAGCCATGGCATCCACCGCGAGTGAATTAACATGGATAAAACAACTTCTCTCGGATTGTGGAATCCAAATTCAATTGCCAATGAAAATGTTTTGCGACAATCAATCGGCGCGTCATATAGCATCCAACCCCGTATTTCATGAAAGAACAAAACACATTGAAGTCGATTGCCATTTTATTAGAGAAAAGATCCAAGCGAAAGAAATTGAGACTCCGTTTGTAAGAAGTGGAGATCAATTAGCGGATGTCTTTACAAAGGGTTTAGATCCAAAACCGTTTGAAGCAAATATAGGCAAGTTAGGATTACGAGATATCTACACACCTAACTTGAGGGGGAGTGTAGAAAATAAGTAGGATTAGGGAACAATTAGCCTCAGAAATAATTGTTCATCATAGGCTAAATATAGAAATAAAGGGAGCAACTATTATATAAAGCTACTCAACCTTTATTTCTAATTATGGCAAGTTACCGTTTATTTTCTCCAACAGCTATTTTCTCTTTGTTTCTTATATATAGATCACTGTACAACAGCTTCTGCAATAACAAGAATTCTTTTTTTCCAACATCATTATTCCGCTATTTCATATCACAAAAATATCACGAAGGAACTTGTCTGAGTAGTTGTCTGAGCTGGCGACAAACCGGGAGAGGAGATCATGGTTCTCATCTTTCTGTTTCTCCTCCTTTCGAGAGCGGATGATTTGGTCAGCAAATTCATGAACTGTCGAGATAGATTCTCGTAGCCTTCTTTCGGACCCAATATCAAATATCTTTTTGATCTTCCAGAGTCGCTGTATAGCATACCAGAACCGTCCAGCACTGAGATGGGTTGCAACCCTGAGTGTTTTTAAGAAATCAATTGTTAGTGAACTAACAAACAAATTAATGATATGGTTCCTCAAATGTGAGGATTTTATTAATTAAATCACATTTGGACCTGAATGCTTCAGCAAAGCTGGTGGTAGAATCGCACCCATTCTTTTCTTGAGCTGACCCACCTGCCAACTCCGGGTCAAGATAACCAGGATCGAGACCAAAGAACAGCTTACAAACATTGTCAAATGCAAATCGTTCAAACAAGTTTTGCAAATCAACAACCTGCCCATTAGCTGAAACCCTCTCTAACAAGGGCAGCAGCCGAGTCTGAATTTCCTGTCTCACACACTGCACGACAAAAGAGTGTAATGATCGGGTGTTGAACTCGAAACTTGCAGTCTTTCTCTCATCCCGCCATGTCTTTCCGTCTGCGTTGAATATCCCGGTACCGAGGAAGTCGTGTAGGGTGGTCAAGAACATCTCTCCTTTTGGATAGTTCTGGAAGTTTGTTCGGAGTATATGCTCCACATTAGATATGTTGGCAGTCACGACTCCATGATCATCTAGCGGCATGGTCAAAACAACTGTGTTTGTCGGAGCTGTGGCGAGCACCTCTGATAGCCAGTCTGCCACACGGTGCTGGTTCGGAAGGTAATGAAGCATGTGGCCAACAAGAGGGTAAGGCTTGAAGCTGGGTGAGTATGCAATTGGGTCTTTTGTTGTACGCTTCCATATGGAGAGGAGGAGAGAGGAGAGGAGGAGGCTGAGCAAGAGAAGAATAAATTCAAAGGACAAGGGTTCCATGGAATGAAAAAGCTATCGGTAGGGTGCCAACAGACTAGTAACCAACAAAGCATGCAACAAACACTTCAAACATAAGTACTACAATATTTTAAGCAACAGAAACATCAAAACAAAATTAGCCAGCTGAAATTGGGATCTTATGCATGCCATCAGTAATTCCTGTCAGTGGGCCCAACATCTGCAGAGGAGGAATCATTATCCTACTGGTAATCAATACTTCTGGTAATGAAAAGAAATCATATTGCCTTGAGTGCCATATATAGCATCGGGTTCCACGAATCTTTTCTGGATATCCTTGTCAGAAAACAGTGACCAACCTAATTAACTTCAAATTTTGTAATTAAACCTCAATCTGGTGTCAATTGGGTTGGTCAGTGTATTTTTTTTTTCTACAGTATCATCTGAGGGGAACCCAATGCTAGCTGAGGGAAGAAGTCAATTTATCCTAGAAAGATGAATTTTACTAAATTAAAAATAGTAAAATAAATAAAAAAGTTGAAAACAGACATTCAGAAAAATTAACATCCTCCCTTTTCATTGCCCATGCTAATGTAATATTTTTCTTTGATTATATTTATAGCAAAAGGATTTGGGAGACTTGAGAGAAGCCAGACAAACAAAAGGCGTCAGACAGAAATCCTACACCCATTCCCATAGATTCTCTAGACACTGTTTTTTCTCTGCAATCCAGTTTCAGGTACCAACCATGTAATGCATTGGAGGGAATCATTCAGTTGCATAATAGTTCAACTCGAGGTAAATTCATTTTATTTTGTGTAATGAATATTCAGTTGATTACTTGATATAGTCTTAGTTCAGGCTTCATGGGGCACTGCCAACTGCTCATTTGTATACAAGTCATTAGTCAAACTCAATGCCCAGATCTCAAACTCAATGCCAGAAGCAAAAGAAAAAAAAAAAAACTCAATGCCAAGATCTCAAGGTCTACTTTATTTGTTTAATGAGGAGGGTTTAAATGCCTCCATTTTTCATGCCTCCACCATGCCTCCACTTTTAAAAACTTTAATAACTCAAAATTTAAAACTTAAAAGTCAAAATAAAACCGTTGGATATGATCTACATCATTTTATCAATGTTCTCAAAAAAAATTATCACATTTTGATTTTGTTTTTATGTGAATCAATAAGTTGAAAAATCAACGTCTAGAAATTATCCACATTAGTGCGTTTTTTACAAGCTCTTGATGACAACCAAAACAAAATTGAAATGTCATAATTTTTTACACGTGCATAGATAAAATGATTTAGATCATATCCAATGGTTTTATTTTGATTTTTAAGTTTTAAATTTTGAGTTATTAAAGTTTTAAAAAATAGAGGCATAGTGGAGGCATGAAAAATGGAGGCATTTGAACCCTCCTCTTGTTTAATTAGTTGATTCAATCGAGATCGCACATCTGCAGCCAGCTGCTTGTGGGTACTAAACAAGAATAGAAAATGACTCAACTAACATAGTTGTTAGTTGGAGAAATAATTTCCCCTTCTTACGCAATAAGCTACTTAATAAGTTTTGACATGGGCTGTCTGAAGAAGGAACCGCAGAATATTCTCGCAGGAGAGAAAACCAGAGCACTTCTTAATCAATGCAGCGGCAATCGACATACACAACTGGATGTTATTCGCCTAGTAAGCAGTCCGAAAGAGGAGGCCTACTTCTTGCTATGGCTTTCTTAGTTCTGTTAGCGGATCTTTTTATTAGTTGAGCTATGTAATAATTATGGACCTTAGGTGGTGTTTAAATTCCTTTTCTTAGATAATTAGGATTCATTACAGGTTCACTTCAACAGGTAATGAACATTGTAAGTATTTTATTAGTATCAATATATTTCTTAGTGGAAAATTTCCACTAACCCTCAAAAAAAAGTTTTACTTGAAAAATGTGCAGCCAAGAACCATTGACTTAATTTGTCGCATCTAGGCCCCATATATAAATAGGGCAGCGAATTTAAAATGAAAAATATTAATATCAAACAACAATATTAAAAGTACTATTGTTTTAAAGTAATATTTTTTCTACGATGAAAAGTAATTGTAATATTTACTGTAATATATCAGTAATACATACAAATTTATAACAAGCGGAGATTTAATCTAGCCAGCATATGGGTAAATATTCATGTATACTGAACAATATTTTTTATCATATTGTTTTGTAGTTGGTTAATTAGATTATCCCAAAACATCTCCTGGTTTGAATGTTTTTTAAAAACCCAATAGATGTCTTCAGATGGTACGTCTCTTTCGCACGTCTTATGGGTTTATGACAGTTTTTATCCTGTACTTCAGTTTAAACTATACATCTAATTTTTTTTTTACGTTTTCTCCTTTAGTAAATTAAAAATAAAAATGATTATTTCAAGCAATATTTAATATTATGTATTTATAAGATAAATTAGTTATTTTATTTGTTTTTGTATATTTAGTAATAAAGTTTGTCACACCCCCGATCCGGAGGTGCGACAGTTCCTACCGTGTACCTTTACCATTCAATATACGTAACATAATACATGGATCTTTTTATGCATTGCCAATAGCATTCATTATTTTTCCCACATCCCAATATATTTACAAGAATTATTTGACCATTTATAGTGGATGATGCTAGAGATATACTCTCTGCACCCTGTCAAATATAATAAACCCAAATCCCCATACCTTTAGGTGGCCTTGCTGTCAATTACTTTTCAATAACCAATCCGTGTATTTGGTCAAGAACCAATCCGTGTACTTTTCAATTAATTTTTTTTTTTAGTGCAATTTTCTTTTCAATAACCAATCTGTGTAAAGAAATTTAAAGTTTCGGTCAAAACCCCAAAATCTCAGACCCACAAACTCACTTAAATATTGTTACAATCAATATTCCATTATTATAAGCATAAGAATTCATTAGTATGCAACTAGTAACGATATACAGAGAATGCCAATTTTTTTTTTTTATATATCTTTTCTTTAACCAATAAGTTCCTCGAAATCATATTCAATATAAAAAAATATATCTCAACTTGCAACAATCTATCCATATAAAAATTAGAGTTTCGGTAAAAATTCTAAAATTTCAAATCCACAAACCCAGTTACAATACCATATGAACATCAAACTATTATAAATATCATTGACTTAGACGACAATGCAATTGCAACTAACTTTGGAAATTCTTTACATTCAATGGTTCACAACTAGTTACAATGTAACTAACTTTTATTTCCATCTTTAAAATTCACAAGTCTATGGCCTAATAACCCAAAAACTCTTTTACAGTTGCTGTTAAATTTCACCCAAGAGTTCAAAATAAATTGCTTTTCTTTAAATTTCTACGGTCGAATTTTAAATTTCTTTATTTTGCAACTTAACCCTTAATTCTTTTCATATATTTAGAATAATTAATACCGTGCAATAATGATGAACACTCAATTCTCCAAAAGTATCAATATTCTTTTCTTGAAACACGCCAAGTTCACTTAACTGTGATTAACTTTCTCTATCTCAATCTTTTAATTAAAATTTTCAAGTTCAGTTGTCCTGATAAGATCTAATTAGAGAACCCTCTATAAAGTACCTCACTAGACTTTAATTTTCACAGTTTGATCATAAACAGAGTACAATTCATATCAGAAAAATGAGAACAATATCAATACTGACTGATCTCAGTGTCAAGAAAGAATACCACAATCAGGAACAAAATATACAATCTCAGGAGGAATCAGAAAAGAAACCTGAGATAGAGTCAAGGAATCATAAGTCAGTGTCACAGTGATTACTGTGAGAATTCAATTTAACCCTTGAAACATCATTCACAATATATACAATATTCAGTTTAACAATTCTAGTGTACTTGTATATTCAATATACCTTGACATCAATTATTTCATATGTATAGACTAATCTATTGATTCCTTACAATTTACAATTAATAAGATGAACCATTATGATACGATCTAGTCTATAATATATTTTCATATAAACGTACCTATCTCATTGATTCTTATAATCAATCGTTACTACCATACTTTCACATTCATTTCACTAATTCATTAACAATAGTATCATATTTGTAACAGTTTATGTTTATCGTATATAACAATCATTACATTGTTTACTTTCAGTAAATCCTTACAGTCTTCAATTCACTTTCTGTATCAGTTCACTTTTTATATCATTTCAATTTTCATATCAGTTCATTTTTATATCAGAGATAACGTTAATAGACCAGAAAGGGAGTTCGTAATAATATTAATAACTCAATACGATCTCACTGACGTTCACTCGACAGCTAATGGATTATTGGCACTGCATAACCATGCTCTGATACCAACTCTGTCACACCCCCGATCCGGAGGTGCGACAGTTCCTACTGTGTACCTTTACCATTCAATATACGTAACATAATGCATGGATCTTTTTATGCATTGCCAATAGCATCCATTATTTTTCCCACATCCCAATATATTTACAAGAATTATTTGACCATTTATAGTGGATGATGCTAGAGATATACTCCCTGCACCCTGTCAAATATAATAAACCCAAATCCCATACCTTTAGGTGGCCTTGCTGTCAATTATAACCCCAAAAGCGTTTCTCTGTCTTCATCTAACAAACATGTGAATCCCACAAGAAAAAACGCGTGAGAAAAAATAAATTATTTCTCAGTGCTAATTGCCACTGAGGTTATTTGATTCGAAGGAAATCCATATTCAGAATGAAATCTCCGCACGAGAAACTAACAGTTCATTCATAATGACGAATGCAAATGCTCAATAACAGTATCCAATTGAACAACAACAATTATATAAATAAATCAGAACTCTAGGAATCTTATCAGAATAAATGGTTTGGGTCAAAATCTTTTAAACCATCAAGTCTGGTAACGTTTGGTTTCTTAACTTTACAATTTCTAGTCTGGTAACACTGACAGATACAATAACATGTATATGTCGTGTTATGGCTTATACTGTTCTAACTATCCTGGTAATTTATTAATATAAACAATACATAATCAATATTTCAATACTATCTTTATTGGAAAGAAAATCAATGATAAGACAGTTCTAACTATCCTGACAATTGCTTAACAGAAACAATACGAATCAATGTCACAATACTGTCATTATCGGAAAGAAAATCATTAATAAGACAGTTACCACAGTTCATTAATCTTACAGTCACAATTCATATTCATTCAATATCCCCTACCCAACCGGTACTGGGTTCAGTTGGAGCCATTCACCATATGCGCATAAGGGTCCTGGAGTAAAGTCTAGTAGCTAGCTAGACTTTACAATATATTAATCATTTTTCTCCACTATATGGAGGTTCAAGGATTACAGTATTCAATATTCAATCAATTCAATTACTGTGGTTTCAATCAATCAGATTTCAATAAGAATCAATCAATCGATAAACAATATCAACATGACAGTCAACAGACTTACCTGTAATTCAGTTTCAATTGTATTGGACTATGCATATGATGCAACAGTTCAATCAATGCAGTCAATCAAATATTCAAAATGCACAGCGAGTTACGATTTAATTTCTAGTCATGAATCTCAGACTAATCCAATAACCGCGCACCTGATATCGTAGGGTAATAGGTGAGATCACCATCAATCTGTTCTTCCTGAATATTCATCTCGTCAATTTCTTCCGTAAGTATGCCTATATCAGAATTATATATATTCTGATCAATACTTGTAATATTTCTATTATAACATAACAGTCCAGGTATTTCAATATTTAAAATCCCATGTATATATTCATTCATTCATTTATGTTTAGTATCTCTGTAAATATTTATTATCAAACTGTGTTAGATTAATAAAAGCTACCATTTTATTCAATTCTATAATTTATTAATTATTCCCTTATTTCCTTACCCTTTTAATTATATTAATTTCATTTCAATATATAATTGTCTATCGGTCCAGCAGTCTGTATATGTCCAATAAATTTCAGTTCAATAATTCTAATATGTCAAATATATTCAATCCTATTCATTTTCAATCCAAAACCAACAATCCAAGTCCAATCAAGTTCACAATTCTAAACTCGGGTCCAATCTTATTAATATATATATATATATATATGAGGAGGGTTCAAATGCCTCCATTTTTCATGCCTCCACCATGCCTCCATATTTTAAAACTTTAATAACTCAAAATTTAAAACTTAAAATTCACAATAAAACCGTTGGATATGATCTACATCATTTTATCTATGTGTTCATAAAAAATTATCACATTTTGATTTTGTTTTTATGTGAATCAATAAGTTGAAAAATCAACGTCTAGAAATTATCCACATTAGTATGTTTTTTACAAGCTCTTGATGACAACCAAAATAAAATTGAAATATCATAATTTTTTACAGGTGTATAGTTAAAATGATGTAGACCATATCCAACGGTTTTATTTTTTTATTTTTAAGTTTTAAATTTTGAGTTATTAAAGTTTTAAAATATGGAGGCATGGTGGAGGCATGAAAAATGGAGGCATTTGAACCCTCCTCTATATATATATATATATATATCTTATTATATTACCTTATTATAGACTCATTTTCCCTTTTATTTTATTTACCATGCCCATAACTTATAATTTCAACTCAAATTTCAGCCCTTAAATCCTAGCCGATGTATACACATATGTATATTTGCACTAAGGCCCTTCTACCAGGTTCCATTTATCAACTCTTAGAAATTTTGCAACTTTTACCCTTTGTATTATTTTCCTTGTAAATAAGTCCCTTAAACAACCAAGCCATATACAAGTAAACACAACAAGCTGGTAACCAACTGGTATCAGTGTTTGGAGGGTTAGAGATATTCGATATCAACTCGGTATAGCACCATAAAGGTGGCCGGTAGAAAAATAAGCCAACCATGGCTAACGGGTTCAAATCCGGTAAGGAAAATAAAGTAAATACTAGATGATTTTCAATCAATCCATAAGAACTCAATTCAGTTAATAGCACCAAACATATTGCTTAAATCTCAAGGTTACCAAACCGGCAAACCCTAGGTCGGGTAGAGAGAAAGTAAAACCGAGAGAGAGATATACCCAGTGTCATCGCTGAATAGCGAGCAAAGAAAGGCGAGAACATCAATCCAATCAAAACCGTTCAAACGGCCAGAGAGATATCTCTCTGTTGCCTTGCGAAGATAGAAACAAGAAGGAAATGAAAGGGGAATTATCATGTGGGTCCCACTAGTCAGATTAAACAATTCATTTTATTAATTTAACTCTTTAGTTAAGTGAATTTAAACAGGTGGGTGTTTCACCCAGCAACCACCGCGTGGCCTGGTGCCATGTGGTATTTAAATTTTGCATTTTTCATATAGGTATCCTTCAAACTTTCAAAATTTGTGAATCAGTCCCCAGATTAAATAATGAAAAACTTATAAATATTATTAACTATTAACTCTCTTTTATCCAGTATATAATTTACAATTCTCTTTTATAGGTTGAGTCTTTCCTTTCCGATAACATTTTTACCCATTTCTGTTTACATTTCTGTACATTTGTACATATTTATTATATATAATGAATGGTGTCGTAATTTGATGTGACCTAGCAGCAGCTAGCTCGTTTTATTAGATATAAAAGTGTAGCGTTGAAATTGCACTGATGTGAACATGTTCTAAATAATTGCAACTGGGGTCTGGGGACCTGCATTTGTATTATCCAATTGCATATTTTTTTACATATTTATTATATATAATGCATGGTGTCGTAATTTGATGTGACCAAGCAGCAGCTTGCTCGTTTTTTTAGTTATAAAAGTGTAGCGTTGAAATTGCACTGATGTGAACATGTTCTAAATAATTGCAACTGGGGTCTGGGGACCTGCATTTGTATTATCCAATTGCATTTTTTTTTACATCTTTATTATATATAATGCATGGTGTCGTAATTTGATGTGACCAAGCAGCAGCTTGCTCGTTTTTTTAGTTATAAAAGTGTAGCGTTGAAATTGTACTGATGTGAACATGTTCTAAATAATTGCAACTGGGGTCTGGGGACCTGCATTTGTATTATTCAATTGCATATTTTTTTACATATTTATTATATATAATGCATGGTGTCGTAATTTGATGTGACCAAGCAGCAGCTTGCTCGTTTTTTAGTTATAAAAGTGTAGTGTTGAAATTGCACTGATGTGAACATGTTCTAAATATTTGCAACTGGGGTCTAGGGACCTGCATTTCTATTATCCAATTGCATATTTTTTTACGAGCGTATTATATTGCATTATCTAAAATTGTGAGAATAGGATTATTTATGAAATATTCTGTACGTACAACTCTGCGAACGAACTAGTTTACCAACACTCTGATTATGTTAATTACGAAACAAAATTCATGATTACGAGGTCGATCAACAAGACTATTTGGTGTTAATTTACAGTGACCAGATCGTAAAAACATTTGGGAACAGAGTACACTAACATGTGTAAACATAATTGCAATTTCTGAAACCCTGGCCTGTTCGTTTAGATTAAATATTTGTGGTACTGTGGTTGTGCTCTTGTTTCCAATGAACTTACAAGCAACAACATTAGTTCACAATGTAACTATACGACCAAAAATAATTATGGAGTCGAGAGGTTGAGGTGTCAAAAATGGAATGAAGGCATCGATCAGGAGAGGGTAATATATCAGAGTTGGTGATCTAATTAAATGTGTAATCTCATAACTTGAATTACCTCAGACTCATGAAAGCCTTCTTCAAGCAATCTATGAGAAAGCAGATCAACGCTGTCTCGGTTGGCGGTTGATATCTCTTGTCTTGGAAGGATGAACGAGGAAAGAGAGGAGGTAGAGGTGGTGAACACAGAGAAGGCAATTAGACGGGTTAGGTTGGATTCAGATCGAGCCGGATTCAAATGAGTTAGATATCATATCATTGTTGGATTTTGGTGATTGAGTTTAAGTGCATTCAATTTTGATTCATTATCAAATCAGGTCGGATTTGGATCAATTTAGCTTTGTTGCAACAAAACTTCAGAAATTATATCTAAGGCTTTGAAAAACACAGAACTTTGAAATTGTTTATGAAACATTTCTAAAACGCATATATAAGACATCTGAAAAAGTTGTCTAAGATGTTTCTAAGTAAAGGCACATACAAATTAACCATAATAAACTGGACATTATCCTACAATAAAAGATCTAAAGATCTTCTGAAATCCTTAAAAGAATTAGGTTGAGATTTGTTAACCATACTTTTAATTGTTAACACACGGGAAGACGTCAAAATTAATATTAAGAATGCACCTTTTTCTCTCCCAAATTCATTGAATTTATTATCTAGAAAATCTAATGATTCAGTGATATACAATAGAATGCCTGGGTGTGTATTACGCAGCTTGGGACCGTTCGATAATTTTAAATTTATGTTGCATAATTTTCTAAGAAAAAATCTTCTTCAAAATCCATCAATCCGTATGGATCCATATCCTCCCAGGTACCTGACTCAACACAATTGAAACGGATGGCCCAGATTTACTCCCAGCCGGTGCCTACTCGGGATGACATACGGGGTCAGTATTATTTATGCTTGAGATTCGTGCTAAGTGAAAATGAATAATTTTAGACTGTCCGATTTAGTTGTGTTGAGTCAGGTGACCTGTGAGGATGTGAATTCCCATCGGTATGCCATACAGCACGCGTGGTGCACGACAAACGATGTATACTCCTCAGTCTTTGTTGAAGAAACCAACCTTTTACATGGAGGGAATCATTCTATCACATAATAATTCAACTCGAGGTAAATTTATTTTATTTTGTGTAATGAATTCAACAGCTCATTTGTATTTAAGTCATTAGTCAAACTCAATGCCCATATCTCGAGGTTTACTTCATTTGTTTAATTCAGTTGATTGATTCATTCCAGTTCAAATCGCACATCTGCAGCCAGCTGCTCATGGGTAATACTTCCTAAACAATAATAGAAAATGACTCAACTAACATTGTTGTTGGATGGAGAAATAATTTTCGCCTTCTTACGCAATAAGCTACTTAATAAGTTTTACTTGAAAAATGTGCAGCCAAGAACCATTGACTTAATTTGTCACATCTAGCTAGCCCTATAAATAGGGCAGTGCATTTAAAAATAAAAATGTTAATATCAAACACCAATGTTTAAAGTAATATTTGTCAAAGATGAAAAGCAATTAATTGCAATGTTTATTGTAATATGAGGAGGGATCGGATGACACCTCTTTTTGGTGACATCTCTTGTTACCACATCCATTTTTTTCATTTTCAAAGTCCAAATCGTCGATCCAACCGTTCAACATGATCTCCACAATAAAATGTACTTGCAGATCAAATTTTACATTTTTTTGAATTTTTTTACTATTTATTAAGTACTTTACAAAAAAACAGCCATACTTAGACCATTGAATTTTGTACCCATCTTAATAAATAGTAAAAAAATTCAAAAAAAATATAAAATTTGATCTGCAAGTACATTTTATTTAGATGATCATGTTGAACGGTTGGATCGACGATTTGGACTTTGAAAATGAAAAAAATGAATGTTGTAAAAGAGATGTCACCAAAAAGAGGTGTCATCCGATCCCTCCTCTTGTAATATATCGGTAATATATACAAATTCATAACAAGTGTGAGATTTAATCTAGCCAGTTTATGGGTGAATAACCATGTTCTATACTGAACACATTTTTTTTTATCATATTATTTCGTAGTTGATTAATTAAATTAACATATCCCAAAACATTTCTTGGTTTGAATATATATTTTTTTAAACCCAATAGAGCCTCAGTATCATTTCTTTTCTTTTCACTGCCACATGGGCCCCTACTTGTCAAATGGGGCAGCTAAGGAGCACCCGACTCGTTCCCATTCTGTTGGCTGACTTGGGCCAATTATGCTAGTATTTGCTAGCCTTTCCCATTTTTTTTGCACCCCATGGTATCTCCGACATTTTTGTTTTGTTTTGTTTCTTACTTTCTCTTTTTAATTTACTTTCTCCTCACTGGGAAAATTGAAACATAAAAAGAAAAGTCATTTGAATGTTGAAATTTTCAACAGGATGCCCCTGGTTCCTCTCCCTTTCGTACCAGTAATGTCCTGTACAGGTCCGGTATGCTTGCTTTTTCCATCATTGTACCAGTAATGCTCCTGTTAATTGCTATGATCTGGTCCGTGTAAGACACCACCCCCACTCATACCGGGTCGTACCAGTACCGTATCAGTACTGCTTTTAATTGTCTTACCACTGTGTAAATTACTTCTCTTGTTATTTTCTTCAATTTAGTCCCTCTCGTCACGACCTCTTTGTCTTTTCATTTAACCAATACTCTCCACACGGTGCTGGTCCCCATCTGTTAAGTTGTGTACCGGTCTCTCATAGTATCCCAATTGCCGAATTTGAATTTGAAATCTGTGCTTCTTAAAATATCTGTTGTCTCTTCACATATACGTTTCGACAATTAATAATCTGTTTAAATGAAAATTGTGTGCTAATCTAAATGTTTTGACAGATTGTTTTAATTATTATAAATCTAAACTAAAGCTAAACTATTTGTAATTAATATGATATCAAACTATATTCATCATGGTCTTATTCAGAAGAAAACTATATGATACTACTACTTGGCTAATCACAGAGCAAGCCACAAGTACTGAATAGCATATTACCATTACATATATTGTATCTATCAGTGGCCAACGATGAGAAGAAAAAATTCTAGAGTGCCTTTTCTGCACGAAATGGCAAACCGTCCTTCAAGCGGAGGTGACGACATAACCTTTTCCGGGCCCCTTCCCTTGTCATAAATTCTCCATCACAAATCGCTCCAAAATTGATCCCACGATGGACTTCATCTGAATATATGCCATCTCCTTCCCTAGACACATCCTCGGTCCTGCATGGAATGCCGTGAATTTAAATGGGCTCTCCCGTCGAAATGTCCCATCAGCATCTATCCACCGTTCAGGCCGGTACTCCATACAGTCCTTCCCCCAATTTGCCTCCATTCGACCCATCGCATATGCATTGTATGATATGTACCATCCCTTCTTGATCCGGGTCCCATCTGGCAGGACATCATCCTTCATAGCCTGGGCTTGGTTTGCTGGTACTGGAGGGTACAGCCTCATCGACTCTGATAAAGCTGCATGCAGGTAATGCATCTCCTTCAGCTCCTCAAAATCGTACCTGCTTGTCTCCGAACCTCCGTTCTTGGCACGGGACCGAACGGATTTCATCTAAAATCTTTGCTTCTACGTCTGGCCTGGATGACAGAATCCATAAGAACCAAGATAAGGCGGATGATGTGGTTTCTCTGCCAGCCACCAAGAAGCTGATGATGATGTCCCGAAGGAACTTGTCTGAGTAGTTGTCTGAGCTGGCGACAAACCGGGAGAGGAGATCATGGTTCTCATCTTTCTGTTTCTCCTCCTTTCGAGAGCGGATGATTTGGTCAGCAAATTCATGAACTGTCGAGATAGATTCTCGTAGCCTTCTTTCGGACCCTATATCAAATATCTTTTTGATCTTCCAGAGTCGCTCTATAGCATACCAGAACCGTCCAGCACTGAGATGGGTTGCATCCCTGAGTGTTTTTAAGAAATCAATTGTTAGTGAACTAACTAACAAATTAATGATATGGTTCCTCAAATGTGAGGATTTTATTAATTAAATCACATTTGGACCTGAATGCTTCAGCAAAGCTGGTGGTAGAATCACACCCATTCTTATCTTGAGCTGATCCACCTGCCAACTCCGGGTCAAGATAACCAGGATCGAGACCAAACGACACCTTACAAACATTGTCAAATGCAAATCGTTCAAACAAGTTTTGCAAATCAACAACCTGCCCATTAGCCGAAACCCTCTCTAACAAGGGCAGCAGCCGAGTCTGAATTTCCTGTCTCACACACTGCGCGGCAAAAGTGTGTAATGATCGGGTGTTGAACTCGAAACTTGCAGTCTTTCTCTGATCCCGCCATGTCTTTCCGTCCGCGTTGAATATCCCGGTACCGAGGAAGTCGTGTAGGTTGGTCAAGAACCTCTCGCCTTTTGGATAGTTCTGGAAGTTTGTTCGGAGTATATGCTCAACATTAGATATGTTGGCAGTCATGACTCCATGATCATCTAGCGGCATGGTCAAAACAACTGTGTTTGTCGGAGCTGTGGCGAGCACCTCTGATAGCCAGTCTGCAGCACGGTGCTGGTTGGGAAGGTAATGAAGCATGTGGCCAACAAGAGGGTAAGGCTTGAAGCTGGGTGAGTATGCAATTGGGTCTTTTGTTGTACGCTTCCATATGGAGAGGAGGAGAGAGGAGAGGAGGAGGCTGAGCAAGAGAAGAATAAATTCAAAGGACAAGGGTTCCATGGAATGAAAAAAGCTATCGGTACGGTGCGGTGGATAATTAAGGAATCCATCCATGCATTATATAGTCCGGTGCAAGTGCGTATTAATTAGTTGATGTGATATGTATAGCATGAGGAGGGTTCAAATGCCTCCATTTTTCATGCCTCCACCATGCCTCCATATTTTAAAACTTTAATAACTCAAAATTTAAAACTTAAAAGTCAAAATAAAACCTGATCTACATCATTTTATCTATGTGCTCATAAAAAAATATCACATTTCGATTTTGTTTTTATGTAAATTAATAAGTTGAAAACTCAACGTCTAGAAATTATCCACATTAGTATATTTTTTACAAGTTCTTGATGACAACCATAATAAAATTGAAGTATCATAATTTTTTACACGTGTATAGATAAAATGATGTAGACCATATCCAACGGTTTTATTTTTACTTTTAAGTTTTAAGTTTTGAGTTATTAAAGTTTTAAAATATGGAGGCATAGTGGAGGCATGAAAAATGGAGGCATTTGAACCCTCCTCATATGGAGGCATAGTGGAGGCATGAAAAATGGAGGCATTTGAACCCTCCTCATATGGAGGCATAGTGGAGGCATGAAAAATGGAGACAGAAACTATATTTGCACCGTGTTCTGTATCTTTTATTTAGGGGTAATTTCATGTATAACCCTCAAAAACATGGAAATTACGTATTTCTCTCTCAAAATTCATAATCATATTTACCATTCTAAAATTTAAAAACTCACAAATTTACCCACTTTATTGTCATTTCTATTAAACTTATTATAAAGTTATGAAGTACC
>JAJGRW010004171.1:0-44375 GCA_025461045.1 Carex parvula | reverse complement strand
CAATAATTTTATATTTACTAGAAGTGACTTTTGAACCGGAATCAATAATTCAGATACAAAGTATTTTATTTTTTTCCAGTAACACACCAAGAAATAATTTAATTTTTTTACAATCGGAAAAAATCTTGCTTGAAAAATGTTTCGGAGTCTTTCTAGTACACTAAATTATAAGATGTTTTATCTATTTATTTAATTTTCTTTCTAACATATTAAATTATTAATTATTCTTTCTATTTCTAAAAAATATTAAACAATTCTTATAAATCAAAAGAATCTGAGATCAAAGTTTGAGGTTTAATTTTGTTTTGACGGGTCCGCTAGGGCATTTGGCAGCCCCCCATTTTTTGGGCCACAAATTGGCTTGGCGGTCTGATGTTATAATTAGAAATCTCTCAAAATCATAGTTTTTTGGTTTTTTTTTTTAAGAATATGGTACAAATAAAAATTTCGGCTTAAAACTTGATTGTTAGACTATATCTATATGTCCAGTAATGTCTATATATTTACTCTTCAATTTTTAATTTTTTTTAGTTCATTGTCAAGATTGTTAAAATAGCCATTGTCAAGTGATCCATCAACTTTAACTATAATAATAATAATTATTATTATTTCAAACCTTATTTTTTTATTCTTCGTAAACGCAAAAAGGGGTGAAATAATGATACAAGGAACCCCATATTCTTAATCATAAATTAGACGTTTTAATTTTTTAACTGAAATATGGGAGATGGTTATTTTACACATATACAAGCTCTAAGTTATATATTTTTCTTTTAATTTAGAAAAAAAAATTTGTTTCCTACTAGAAAAGTAAGGACGGAGTGAATTTTCAAAAAATAGATTGTTTGATTCTTTTTAACTAGGAGGCAAGGGGTCAAAAATAATCACACTGTATCACTGCTATTCAGGATTTTTTTTAAAACGAATTCAAATAATTAATTAAAAAAAAAACACTTGATTACTGTTTTTTTTGAAAAAAACCATAAAAACCGAACTACCAATTCGTATGAATGATTTTTTTTTTTTCTGGACTGAGTTGGCAATTCGTCTAGAGAATTTTCAGAGTTTCCCCACCATTTTTCTGTTGCCATTGCGTGTAACTCCTTCTGGATCGAATTAGCAATTCGGTCCAGAGGCTTTTTTTTTTTTTTAGAGACACTAAGAAGAGCAAAATAAAGAAATCTAACACTGAAAATTTGAATTTTTTTGTTTAAATTATTTGTTAGATTACTTCTTTTGATTTATAATTAGCATATTTATACTAAAATACACTAAATTACTTGAAATTATGTTGAATTACACTAAATTACGCTACATTACAATAACTTCGCTAATTATGCTGAAATACGGTAAATTACGCTAAAGTAGACTGATTTTGTGCCATCTTTCATGAATCATAAAAAATAGTAAAAAAATTTGGAAAATAGTAAAAATTGGTATTCTACAAGTTTATTATGTAACTAATTTACTGAGCTACTTAGATTGAATAATACAAATGAAAATCTTAATCGGAAACTTTAACTCAAGTTTTGAGGCTCTTCCCTTAGTTTTTTGGCAATTCTGAATTTTGAAATTCGGCATAGCCGGCAGGGACGCATGCGTATTTTCGTGCTTTCTGAAAAGTGGTCATTTGCTGAAATCGGACACTCGAGCGCTGTTTTATGACCGTTTGAAGTTTCACCGTCGTTTTTCGCCTTTTCAGTGAAGATATCGTCCCTATTCATATGTAATTTAGCGTAATTTACCGTATTTTAGCGTAATGTAATGTAATTTAGTGTAATTTAACTTAATATAGTGTAATTCAACATAATTTCAAGTAATTAGCGTATTTTAGTATAATATGCTAATTATATATCAAAAGAAGTAATCTATCAAATAATTTAAACAAAATAATTTAAATTTTCAGTGTTAGATTTCATTATCTTGCTCTTCATAGTGTCTCTAAAAAAAATATATATGTAGACCGAGTTGGCAACTCGGTCTAGGCAAAAAAAAAAAGTGGACCGAACTGCCAACTCGGTCTGGCCCGTTTTTTTATTTTCTGTGGCGTTCTTTCTACAACCCGGTGAAAAACAGCTGGACCGAATTGCCAATTCGGTCTGGAAAAAAAAAATCCATCAGACCGAGTTGGCAGTTCGGTTCTTATGATTTTTGTAAAAAAAAAAAAAGTAATCAAGTTGTTTTTTTAAAATTAATTATTTTAATTACGTTTTTAAAAAAAAATCCTGCTATCAGGGGTGGCACCGAGCTAGCTCATCACAAGGTGGGTCTAGTGTAACACTCGATAAATTATATAATTTATTCTAAAAATTATTTTGGACTAATTTATAAAATTAGAGAACTTCAGGGTCAATGTTATAAAAATGCAAAACTTAAAAGAAAAAACCCTCTAACGTGGCATTCTAGCCACGTGGCTGTATGCATGGAAATTTTTTTTACCGCCGTATATTTCTTAAAAGCCTTCCCTGTAAAAAAGTGAAAAATGAAAACTAAAACTGAAAGAGAAAAAGAAAGTTAGTTTTGCTAAAAGAATTTTGATACCGATTATTATTCAATTATATGTCCGATTCGAATTCTGACTACGTCGTGTTGATTCTGAACTGTTGATTGCAATCTAATTTGGATTTCTGGATTGATCGCTGTCAGGTAATCGGACTTCTCTATAATATGTGTTTTCGTTTTGTTTGGTTGAATTGAATTTTGAATTGGGTGTTGGATTATGAGGGCATATTTAACGTGATAACGGGTCTGAGGTTCGAATTTGATTGTGAAATGATGAGATAGTGTGTTATGAGAATCTGAGAATTGTCTGTGGCAGACATTTTAAATGTGTGAATACTGTGTGACTTGTTTTACTGATAACCTAAACTCATGTGTTATCACTGTTAAATATGCAGGCATAATTAGATGTAAATTTGTGTGGATTAATCCAGTCTATTTGAATAGTTGTTTAATTAAGCCAATTGTAGAGAAGCGCGTCGTTAAATAACCGGTTACTGAGCTTTGTAGCTGACTCCGTATTATTTTCTGTCTGTTTTTGTTTGCGACGTAGGTTGACGGGACGATGGATGGATGCGAGGGTGCCTCTCTTGTCGCGATCCCCGACCCGGCGGCGGGGTCGTGACATCTAGCTCGTGATCAGTTTGCTATAGCAATCGAGTGAGCCGAGTGAACTGAGATTTTAGAAGCCGAGATGGAATCTCAGCTCATAATCGTCACGAACCAAAGTGAACTGGATCGAGGTGACTCATTTAGCTCGCTGGACCTTATTTTAGGAAGAAAATAAATTTTTACAAACTTTTTGGACCGAGTTAGATATACAGGGACTGAGCTAGCTCGCTAGCTCAAACTCGTTAATTCTGAACCGGGCTAGTAGCAAGCTGGCTTGTTAACAACTCGAGCCAGTAACGAACGAGTTATTAGCGATTGAGTCAGATGCGAGTCTCAATTGATCCACGAGCTACGAGCTTATTGTCGGCTCTAACTGATACAGTGTAAAGTTGTTGTCCAAACTCTATTGGTGTGGTGGAATCTATTTCTTGAAAATTCTCCAATGCTCTTTCTTTTTCAGTAGGAAATAATTTTCTTATTCTAAATAAGGAAAATCCCTATATATATTTCGAAGTTAGGATAAATTTGTGAGAATCAAAATATATAATTAATTATACTGGCAAGCGGGACAACAAGAAAAGTGCGTAAAGTTGCATGGGCCCCATAACATGCATGGCTCTTTCTCTTTGCTTTCTGGGCTTATGATAAGAGAACTAGAAAGGAATGGGGCAGGGCCTAAGATCAGTAGGGCTCTTTCTCTGGGAATCCTTTAGGTTTTTAGTGTGGGACTGCACTGGAGGGGGTAAAGAGTTCATATACCCCAAATCAGCCCCATAATGGTCCCAAATTTTCTCTATATCATGATCAGTTGATAAACAACACACGCACCTTTTACATCAGCATATGTAATCTTTTGAACTTGCTGTTTTCAATCTTGATGGAGCTTGTTAATAACTTGTGAAAACCTTGTTAGAGCTGATGCGTCGACAGCGAAAGTGCCGCACAAGTAGCTGTTTGAGATCGCTATAGGAGAGCGACTTGAGATAGATGTTCTAAAGTAATGTATGTAAGCTTGGTTTATATGCATTTATGTAAGCAAAGAGATATGTGAATTTCAAAGCTTTATCAAGATGCTTCCAAATTAACCATTATTATGGAGATACTATTTTGTTCCAGTAAATCTTAACAGTACAAAATAATAAAAGGGTTCAGAACTGATGGTCTGTTGCGTGCTTTGTGGGCTAAACACTGAGTCTTGGTGGCCCATGGCCTGTTTGCGGTTTGGAGCAGTGACAGTGTTTCCTGAGGGGTTGAAGTGGTCCACAATCTCTTATGCTAATAATCAGGCAATTACAAATTTAAAAAATTATATGAGCGATCACTGTATTTAAATAAGCTCAATATATGATTACTCTGCTTAACTCTAAAATATATTAATACGTCTTCAAATGACAAATTTAAATCGTTAAAATCAATCTACTCTTCTTTATAAAGACGTTACAGACTTACCAAGCAAGAAGGTAGATTTTACCAAAAGCTAAGTTGTTATATTATTAGATGGAATGGTACATTTTCGAATTTATACAGCGTAAATTCATGCTAAAAAAAAATATGTTTACAAGTTCTTTAATAATTTCATTTTATTAATCCGGCCTTCCTACTTGCTAGCTCAATTTTTAATTTCTCGACTCCCGGTTCCGAGGAAGGAAACGCTTAATCCGCGCTAGCCTCACTCTTTTTAGGTCCTGTTTGGCTGCACTCTCATTTTTACTGTTCACGTGGGAAAAGAATTTCATTCAGATTGATTTTTTTTTCCCACGTGAACAGTAAAAAGCAGTTCAAAATTTTCTGTTCCTGTGTTCATTCCTGCCCATGTGTCCGCCAAACAGAGCCTTATTAACTCAACTCCGTTTGTTCTGCTCGCTCAATCGGCACGAACCTCGGACAAACCAAGCCATAGCCCGGAAAAAGCTGTATTAATTATTTTCATTTAACATAGAAAAAACATAATTCATCAAATAGATCGATTTCCATGTTTGTATTTGTTTGTTTAAAATCATTTCAATAAATTTCAAAATTAAACATATCAATTGTTTTAATAAGTTTAAATGCGTAGTAACTTTTATCAGAAAAATATTTGAGAGATGAGTTAGTGGAGGCAGTTATCTAGCACTAAATATTGATCCACATTATGCTCCTCTCCAATTGTAAGGAATTCTTTAGATGGTTACAAGCATATTTAACCATCTATTTACAATCCAATGGTCCCAATCAAATGTTACCTAATAGGTGTTCGGACCCCGCAGAATTCAGCCCAATTTAAGTAGTAAGAAGGATCGTCTGTGTCATGACCCGGGTCAGCCAAACGGTTCAATTTAGACATAGTCAGCATTAACGAAGGAGGAGAAGTTCGGGGGCAGCTCGGGCACACGAACGGTCAATGTTAATTTAAATTCTGCATTCTGGACCCCGCTTGGACAGAATTGGAGTAACTGGAGATGAAGATGCAGATTAGTTGGAGAAGTTAAGCCAATTCAGCCAATTATGTTGATTAATGGCAGAATTGTAATAAAGATAGAATTAGAAGGATTTATAACCAATTTATGTTGTAACAGCATCGCCTTTATAAAGACAACAATTGTATCCATTTTGATTATGAAAAATGATTTCAATTTGAGTGCTTCTCTTTTGTCAGTTGAAATCATTCTTTAAGTCTGATAAAAGAAAAACACTCAAATTGAAATCATTTTTCATAATCGAAATAAATACAATTGTTGTCTTTATAAAGGCGATGATGTTACAACATAAATTGGTTATAAATCCTTCTAATTCTATCTTTATTACAATTATGCCATTAATCAACATAATTAGCTGAATTAGATTAACTTCTCCAACTAATCTGCATCTTGTTTTGTAGCCCAGTATCAGCAATGCATAATTTAAATTAACATTTGACCGTTCGTGTGTCCGAGCTGCCCCCGAACTTCTCCTCCTTCGTTTATGTTGACTATGTCTAAATTGAAAAAAAAAAAAAAAAAAACTATGTCTAAACTGACCCGTTTGGCTGACCCGGCTCGTGACAGTCTGAACCATTCAATCTGAAAATAATTCGGATCATGAAAATGCAGAAACCAAGAATCTAAAGGTTGGCCTAAAAAGGATGGAGATGAAGGGATAAGGTGCATAGGGATCTGGATAGGGAGGAGATATTTGTTTCTCCAGGCAGAGGAAAGATTCGCTTGGCGCAGTGTGCTGTGTGCGCTTGTACAGTGCACAGTCACGCATGGTGTGGTGCCAAATGCCAGTAAAAAGAAGTATATATTTACCTGACGCTTGTCAAAAAAGAGGCAACCGCCGGTAAACTGTTTTTTTTTTTTTTTCTCTCTCTCATTGCCTTTTCTTTTTGGGAAAATTCTATGTATACCCTTTAAAAAAAAATTCTATGTCAACAAAGAGTCTGTTCGGCACCTTGGAATTCATAATTAGTTTTTATGGGATTTTCAGAGAAATGGAATTTGTTCCTTGGAGTCCGTTCGGCTACCAATTTTTATAATGGAAAAAATCCATAAGAATGTCCAAAAAGTGAAGAAATTTATGGGAATTCTCATCATTAAAGAAGAAATGTATATTTTATATTATTTTAAGTGGTCAAAAGTTGACTGTTGACAATCACTATACAAAATAACAATATTTTATTTCAATATAGTTTCAATTTTCATTCTCAATAAATTACGAAATTAGTTTATAGTAACAATTACATTAAAAAAATATTGATGCAAAGTAATAATAATAAGTGGAAAAAAAAACTGTAATTTGCTAATTTTAAAGTGAAATCTGTTTCCATGATCAATTTCATGTTTCTTCAAACAAAAAACTAATAAAAATATATACAGCTGTGAAATATTTCTATGATTAATTTCTTTTTTTTTCAAACAAAAAATAATAATATAACATTTAGCTGTAAAATTTATTTCTTGTAGAATGAGGTCTCTCATTATTAATTTTTATTTTTCTTTGTAGTGGTGTTTGGCTGTGGACTAAAGCTAAAGAGGCTTAAATTAATTATTCTAACTTTGGCCTGTCTAAATTATCATGTTTGGTTGAGGTCTAAAGTTATCTCATGGCTTAAGTTATTTCTTGTTTGGTTAGAGTTGGTGGAGGACTAAAGTTTTGGAAGCCTAAGTTAGTTAATATATTAATTAACTATAATATATTATAATATTATTACAATAATTATTTAATATATTAACAATATAAGATATTAATTATATAATTATATATTAATGATAATTATTAATAATAAGATACTAATTAAATAATATTAATATATTAATAATGACTACAATATATTGAGGTTGGCTAATATCAAAACGTTTGTTCCGGAGCTGTGGTGCAACCCATTGGTTTTCCGACTTTTAACGTCCAAATGGTCGATCGAAACCATTAGATGTGATATCTATATTAAAATGTGCTTTGAGACCAAATTTTAAATTTTTTGGAATTTTTGTACTATTTATTAAGCTGGTTTTAAAATCACTGATTTTAATAAACAGTGAAATTTTTTTAGATCATTAAAAACAATGATATTAAAACTGACTTAATAAATAGTCAAAAAATTCAAAAAATTTAAAATTTAGTCTCCAAGCACATTTATTATATATTGAATGTTGAACTGTTTGGATTGACCGTTTGGACTTTGAAAATATAAAAACCGAAGTGTTTGTTCCATAGCCTAGGAACAAACGTTTTGATATTAGCCAACCTCATAATATATTATAATATTATTATAGTTATTATTTAATATATTAACAATATAACATATTAATTATATAATTATATATTAATAACAATTATTAATAATAAGATACTAATTATATAATATTATTATAATAATTATTTAATATATTAACAATATAAGATATTAATTATATACTAATAATAATTATTAATAATAATATACTAATTATATACTAGTAATATATTATTATAATCATTCGAGTTAGGCCATGACGTGCAATAAAATTAAACTACCATGTGAAGTGGTTTAATTTAGGCCGGCCTAAAGATCGGCTTATGTCATCTTAGTCCGGCTTAATTAATGTTCGTTTGGTGGAATAACGAGGACTAAACCCCTTATTCCACCCTTTAGGCCACAACCAAACATGAGGTGTGAGACTAACAAAATGGTCTGGATCCGGAGAGTTCTTTTTTTTTTACAAAAATCACATCACATTTTATACAAATTACATAATTTTTTTTTAAATCAAAATTTCCCACAACTAATCTCACAGTACAACCGAACACTCATTTAAATACATTCTCATATTTATTCATGTGCATACCCTTGAGTATGGGTTCCCACAAATTAAATTGTGGGTTTCCAAACTCATTAATTCTCATCCCGCATAATTCCGTGACAAACAAACATGCCCTAAAAGATGTACCAGGACTCTTTAATAAGAAAAAAAAAGTTCGTTAATGGTAAGATCTCAGTAAAAAATTCAGAGGACTGATAAATTGATAGTTATAATCTTATAAAGGTGGGCACGTTACATACTCTATAGCAATTTACATTAATGATACATTTTTAATTAATATTAAGTCTCAATCAAGTACTACAAAATCACAAAAATGATTGTTAAAGAATAAGAGAGGCTATAGAAAGGGAAACGGAGATGGATTTAGATGTCAATATTCTTTAATTATTGTAATAATCTGATTTTATAGATTTAACTCTTTTTATAGCTTAACCGAGTAGCAGATTGTTTAGAAAATTGTTTTGATTTGATATATGTATTGATAAGACATGCAGCAACCCTCGCAAATGGAAAACCAAGAACAAAAATGGAAAGATTCTTCAAGTTGTATTCTAACTATTGGATCTGAAAACCCTGGGCTGAAGCTATATGCTGCCAATTTCATGCTAAAAAAAGTTTAAGATTCTAAAGAGAGAATTTTGGGCTGTTCTTTGGTAAATTGAACCCAAGCCCAAAAAGGCCTCAAATATATATCTTCCCTGTAATTTTGTTCTAGTAAGCTAATGATTTTATGTACCAGACAGTTGTGAACGGGTTGTAACCTAGGTCTTAGCAAGCCATGTTTTAGGGATCAACATTTTTTCATTTTTTTCTGATCAAGGACATTTTTGCAATATCTAACAAGAGTAACTTTAACGATACAAATGGAAAGAAATATGCCATTGTAAGGAGATAACGGTCTTTGTATTATCTCCATTTTTATATTAAGCACGTAGATGTATTGATCCGTCAACGGTTTTGATTAAAAAATGAAAATTTGAATTGAATATCAACCTTCCGATCAAATATTATGATTATGGACATGTTTTGTATGTTTATTCTATGTGTAGAAGTCTATTTTTATTTAGACACGTATTTACCACACGTACTCACTACATGCAAATCATACCATCTTTTTGATTGGTTCTGATTTATTTCTATTTTTAAATGTCGTTTAAGGAGTTTTTTATTTGATTGGTCATGTCTTCATTTCTTTCTATTTTTTATATCATTTAAGAAATGTTATTTATCATTTAATATGTTATTTTGTGTGAGATTTTTTTATGAAAATATGTCAAAAAAATAAAAAATGTCATTTAGAGTAGTTTTTTTAAGAAAAATATGTCAATTTGTATGAGATCTTTTAGTTCATTTATAATATATGTCCGTTGCAATATACATACACAATACTAATAAAAAAGAATATATAAACACATGCACTACAAATAGTGAGAGACATATATACTCTCCATAGAAAATGTATGATTAATTTTCACAGGAGACATTCAAAGAATATCGGGTTTAATAAAGCCTTATTGAAAAAAATAAAATAAGAGTTACCAGCTGTTGTCGAGGCGGATCTTATTTCTATTAATACAAACTGTAAAAAGAAGTTAGATCTGACCCTGAAAAAATTAATTAAACTTTCTTAATATGATCCCCATATAAAAGCAAGAGATTGAAGTCAAAAATATGATATACAATCTTCAAATTTACATCACCGTCTCACTAATCCTTGTTGAAAATATTTCCTAGCTCTGTCCCTACTTTTGTATATAATATCTTTTGTTCTCTGTTAGAATCAAAGGCCAATCGATGACAAGGACATTTCATTCTATTTAAGAAAACAATAATAGATCTGATAACTGGTCTTATATGTACTCACCTTCTAAACCCTTCTGATAAACTTCACACACCTTAAAATCTATATTTGTCTAGATAAATACCTGTCCATATATAATATTGATCCTACTTAACTATTGCAGTTAAAACATAATTGTTGGCGGCTATCGCACAATTTTGAGAAAGTCAAGCTATAGATTTTGACGGCTGTTATTCTGAAGAGACCATAGAATACACACTTGCCACTTAATTATTGTTCAATACACACATAGTATTACATCAATGCACGTAATGCACGTACACTTTACTATTATGTCAATGCACATCTACTCGGGGGCGGATTCAAGATTTTCGTCGGGGGACAAAAAAATATCGAATTGGGTTTAAAATACTTAATCGGATTTAAATCTATTAACCAATTGGATACTTGATAAAAAACAATGTTTTAACTTATATTTTCCAATGCTTTGACTTGTAATTTTTGATGCTCTGACTTATAATTTTAATTACCAATCAAAATTCAACATATTTATTTCAATTTTAACCCTAAATTTAACCTGAATTACAAATTAAACGTCCAGAGGGGGGCAAAAATTTTTTCAGGGGAACAAAGTCAGTCGGAACCGATGAATCTCTACTAAAACCCAAAATCCAGGGGGGCCCCCCCTGGGATACTCTGGGTCCGCCCCTGCATCTGCTTATTCATCTTTTTTTCATAAAAATTGACAAAAAATATTTGAGAAGAAATAAGAGATTAAAATCTACATATAATATTTCATACAATAATTAAACAGTTTCTTAATTTTCTAATCCTGTTTAAGTAACTTCTTTTATTCTGCTTTTTATTTGCTTTTTCCAGTTTCTACCACTTTTTTACTTTTTAACAGGTCTCACATTTTTTTAGCCTACTTAATTTGTGTAATTTGAAGTATCAGCTTCTACTGTTGTAATTCTCTTTATCAATGTATAAAATAGGGAGTTGATCTCTATAATTCATCAAAAATATATTTCATACAATAATGCTGTTTCTCTACATTCAGAAAGTATCTGAGGAAAATTTTGCAACCTTTAGATAGGGTTTTAAGCTTTTTTGCATGTGAGTAGATAAATGAGAGATTGCATTTTGTCACTATTGAAATGCTCTGAGTCGTTTTAATTCTCTAGTCAACCCGTGCTATAATTTATCCTTGATTGATTGTGTCAGTTCCAATAAAGAAAGTTAAACAGTATTTTATTAAAACTTATTTTAGCGTTGCATTCTTTACATGATTCTATAAAAATAATAGTATGAAATTGATGACAGGGGCAGCGTAACAGTTTACCACTGTTTATAATCATAATCACATTAAAATAAACAATTAACTTATTTGACTTTGCGGAATGACAGGATATGCATAGCAACAATCGAAATTTTAAATCATATCATAATAATTAAGTACCAATTGACCCATATTCGTCGGAAATCAATTCTTCTTCGTACCATGTGCTACAGTTTTCTTATTTAATTTTAGATAAAAACAATTAATCTGTCAGTACTCTGTTCCTAGCTGCTCTTATCTCATATGGTACATTCCTTACGCTTATTTTTAATTCAAATAATGACATAAAATTATTGCACTTATCAGGCCTCCTTTCTCATAAACTTTAACTGGTGCAATTGAATTTCAAATATATGTTCTTTCACAAGAATAACATTGACCAAGTTAACCGTGGTAGATGTATTTCTAGTAAGATATTATATCGCATGATGAATATGTTTTGTTTTTCATGTTTACTGAGGTGAGAGATATATAGCAGGTGTTTTGTATTTTATTGTGCTTCTTTTCAGAATTGTAAAAGTTTGGGTGTTTCTGATAAAAAAAAAAAAAAAAAAAACAGATGACATTATGTGAACCAGAGAAAAAAAAAAAACTTTGCAAGTACATTCCCGGATTCCCCAAAATTGTCAATTATCCCAATTCCGGTATTAATTAGTTCCTGGTATGGTACTATCCCATTGAGTAAACCATTTATGGTTTTTCTTTATGGTCAATAATATGTTCTTATTTCATTCGAAGAATGCTTTTCAACTATATATAATTAGCTAATGCATGATATATTACATATATAACAGCGAAAAATATAGAGAGCAGAGTCCGATGAAACAACAATTAATTCTTTATTAATGATTACAGGTCTCACAATATATTCCAATGAAACAACAAATACAAAAAAAGAAAAACAAGATCACACTTAAACAGATAAATTAAGCGCCAAATAAAAAAATACATTCAAATTAAGCGCCAAAGACAAACTCCCTAACATCTTTAAACAAAGCTTCGGCCTGTGGCGGCACGAAAAGCTCCATGGCATGAAACCCGGAACCATCCAACTTCTTCACTACCTCCACCCCTTTCTTCTCGAGCGCATCAGCAAACAGTTTCTGTCGATCGAACAGTGGGTCCCCTTTAAGTCCTAGAACCATACATCTGACCATACCAACAGCCTCATCAAGTCCAGCCTTTACCGGGTTAGCAAATTCATGGTCTCTATCTGATCCAATAGGAAGCGTGAGCCGCCACAGCATGTCATTGCTATGCAAAGGGACAACCGGATCCTCTTCACTGGCCGCTTCTGACTTAGTTCTCTCAATGCCACCGAAATATGGCTGGTTGATAATGACTCCACTGAGATGAATCGGGCACAGATCCATGGACTTGGCTTGTAAACCTGCATGGTATGCTATGTTGCCACCAGAGCTGCTACCCATTACAAAAAACTTGGAGAAGTCGCCATGTGCCGATAGCCAAGGATCTGCTGAGGCAGGGTTCGCCGCTTGAGACTGGACCCACAAGATTGCTTCAGCTGCATCGTCATATGCACCGGGTAAACGGGTTTCGGGTGCAAGACGGTAGCTTGCGGATATTACCTACAACAAGTATGAAAACATTATGTATTTGTAATAATTTACCGCAATTTACTTTAAATACAATTTATTGCAATTCATTTTTATTTTTTGAGAAAGCAGTATTTTATTTTTTGCAAAAGAAACCAGTTTTGCCATCTTGGTAACAAAAATAATAAACATTTATGTTGTATTGGTTATCCAATATCAGTGAAACAAAAATAGTAAAATAAATTGACCTATCGTCTATGGATGGATCATGGATGCATAATGAATTAAGTATCTGATTAGTCCCTCACACATGCTTGATGAAGCTTTTTTATGAGGTAAATTGCTTGATTAAGTTCTCTTGTCTGTTTGACCAGTATTTACAAGAAATTGAACGTTAACATAATTGAGGGTAATTATTTCCATATATCTAAAACGCTATTACTATAATCAACCTATGAGCAAAATAAATAAATAATCAACCTATGAGCAAAGCATTGGTCAAACTAGTAATTTTTTCAGAGGATGTCAATTAAGATATTAATTACTGGGCATCAATCAATTAATGTGTAACAATTTTTCTTGCAAAAGTCAACTGAACTTATTTTCTCACAATACAATAAACCAGTAATTAAATACATACCAATGCTGGGAGAGAAGCGGCCATGGCTTCACACGAGGCGTGATAGGTAGCGTCCGAAGGGGAGAAGAGCACGAAGCCACCGCCATGAAAGAAGAGAAGAACAGGGAGCTTCCGGTCTGGGGAGGCAGCAGCGACAGGGAGGTAAAGGCGGAGGTAGGTGCCATGGGAAGGGTTCAAGGGGAGGTCTTTGGAGAGAACCGGCGGGTTGGGGTTGGGAGGAGACTGAGGCACAAAGGGGCGCGTGATGGTGCCATCGGGGTGTTCGACGATTTGCAAGAAGGGGTTTGGGATGCCCGAGTCGGAACCCATTGCAAAGAGACAGAGAGATGAGCAGATCGAGAGATGGAGAAATGGAGAGGAGAGGTTTTGGTGCTTGTTGTCTTTTTTGTTTGGATGTGATTTGATTTGGCGGGATCGGGATGTGCAATAAATAGGACAGTTGGAGCAATGCAACTTGGTAGTTGGGATCCTCTCCAGTTGTTTGAACAAAAAAGAAGTTGATAGATCTGGACTGTTTAATTCATATTGGACTGTGGATTGTGTATGGCTGCTGTTCCTTTTAGCATGCACCAATAATAGCCTAGAATTTGTAATAATGTTTTGACTTCTGAATAGCTGTCATGATCTTAGAGATTCCCTCTCCAACCGGGCGGCTAATAATATTGATCTGATGGTCTCTAGTTATTGGCAGCACCCGCCAAGTTCCCATTTTTTCTATTGAAAAAAAAGTGTTGGTCTCTAGTTGATTTAGATCGATGTTGCCCAATTGTCGCAAGGATCTGACGGTCAAAATCTGTCCTTAGCCATCCAACCACTTTCGTTCAACCTGAGAGGTACTGAACTGCTGAACTTTGTTGATTTTTTTTTTTTTTTTTTTGATTCATTCTGAACTTTGTTGATGGATGTTAAGTTATTTGCGCTGAGGACAGCGGTCAGTTGGATCACCAGTTGACCAATGTGAAAGCTTAAAAAAGACGAGCAAATTAACAAATTATCAATGATGCACTAAACTTGCCGACTGCCCGAATTTTAATATTTACTATTTAGCATTTTAAAAGAATTCGAAATTCGGAGCCGACATTTTTATTAATATCGAAAGTTAATTACAAATTAATAAATATATCCAGAATTTCTGAGTTTTTCGAAAAATGTCCAAACCGGTCAGATTCTGGCCGGTTTTCTCCTCTCCAGAAACCGGCCAGAATCTGACCGGTTTCTTCCTTTTTTTTTATTTTTTTTAGAGACACTGAAATCTAACACTGAAAATTCAAATTTTTTGTTTAAATTATTTGTTAGATTACTTCTTTTGATTTATAATTAGCATATTTATACTAAAATACACTATATTACTTGAAATTATATTGAATTACACTATATTACATTAAATTACGCTAAATTATGTTAAATTATGTTGAATTACGGTAAATTACGCTAATTTCGCTAATTATAATGAAATATGGTAAATTACGCTAAATTAGACCGATTTTGTACCATCTTTCATAAATCATAAAAAAAATTACAACAATAGTAAAAATTAGTATTCTACAAGTACATTATATAACTAATTTACTGAGCTACTTAGATTTTAATAGAAATGAAAATCTTAATCGGAAACTTCAACTCAAGTTTTGAGGCTTTTTTCCCTTAGTTTTTTGGCAATTCTGAATTTTGAAATCCGGCATCGCGGGCACTGACGCATGCGTATTTTCGCAAGCTTTCCGAAAAGTGGTCATTTGCTGAATCGGACACTCGAGCTCCATTTTATGGCCGTTTGAAGTTTCATCGTCGTTTTTCGCCTTCTCAGTAAAGATATCATCCATATTCATATGTAATTTACCGGAATTTACAGTATTTTAGCGTAATTTAACATAATTTAGCGTAATTTAATGTAATATAGTGTAATTCAACATAATTTCAAGTAATATAGTGTATTTTAGTATAAATATGCTAATTATAAATCAAAAGAAGTAATCTGACAAATAATTTAAACAAAAATTCGAATTTTCAGTGTTAGATGTCATTATCTTGCTATTCATAGTGTCTTAAAAAAAAAAGGAAGAAACAGTCAGATTCTGACCGGTTTATGGAGAGGAGGAAACCAGCCAGAATCTGGCCGGTTTTGACATTTTTTGAAAAACTCAGAAATTTTGAGTATATTTATTAATTTGTAATTAACTTTGGATATTAATAAAAATGTCAGAATTCGGAGCTAGTATGTCTTTTTTTAAAAATTTAAAATTTATCAGTCTACGTGACTCAATGAAAATGTTCAGACTTTAGTAATACGCAGATTTAGTCTGCGTCTCCTTTGAAGGCTTGTTTTCTATTTATCTTTAAAATCATGACAAATATAAGCGACCCATATTCATTTTCCAGCAGGAGAACGCTACCATTGAGCAAAATTAAGCCTTGATGAGTGCATTGGCAATTTTGTGATGGATAGTGGTGTGAGGGGTTTCAAGCATCCGGTTCCCCTACTATTAAGTGTGCGCCAAATCGCTTGTAAAAATCGATTTTGTTCTGAGGGGTTTCAAGCAATTTCTAATTCAATTTCAGAGATATGGGAGAGTTTTTTATTTAGAAACTATGCATGAAAGTTTTTTATTAAGAAATTATTTATAAACTCTATACTGGCCAAATGATTAGCTCAAATTATTTCTCCTTTTTAATTTATTGCTGACGTGGCTTAATAGAAACTCTAAAATTAATTTTAGAGATTTAGAGTTTAGAAATTTTTGAGACCTTAATTTCTAAAAAGTAGTTAAAAGTTATTTAGAAACTCATTTGAGTTGCTGGGATGTAGATGCTCTTATTGGTGAGTAGAGTAGACTGCGGAGGCCTGGATGAGCCATGGTTAAAAAAAAAATCGATATAATTAAACACATTTATCTAACTCAAATCCTACAATAGTCTCCCCTTATTCATTTAACAACTATTTACATCTTTGTGCATCCTTTTAAGAATTTTTATTGGAGCATTGTTTGTTTATATTCCACCTGAGTGGTTATCTTTAAATATGAATACAAAATTGAAAAATATTTAATACCACACAATTTGAATACAAATAAATCATGCAATTCGTTCAAAAAAAATATGAATGCCAAAACTATTTTCTATCAAACAAATAAATCTTCCAAAATATAAATATGAAATTGGAAAGTAAATTACAATTACTGATTTTAAACAATTGGTGAAAAGCACATAGTTTCACAAAAATCACTAATTGTATTTTTAATTAAACTAACCGTTGGTGATTTTATACAATTAATCGATGGTCAAGTTTAATTATGGCATTTGTTTAATTTACTGTTTAGTATAATGTATGATGATATATTCTTAAACCGTTAGTTTTAATTTAAAAATTGTATGATTTATTATTTTACTGGCCCCACTAATGATAATTTTCTGACACTGTCCTCCTTGCTCCTGCGGATAACCATTGGACTTTTCTATATACTTAGTATTATAATATGCTTTGCGTAGTCATATTAACAAATATGTCCTCTAATATGCCGGCAGACATCAATATTATTCTCTGGCCTAATCGAGAGAAACGAACAATTGCAACTTGATTATCTGGTGTTGAATAAAAGTTGGAGGTCAGACCATCAAACTATTTAATATCTACGATGAATTTTTTTCTCTAGAATTTAAAATTGCGGCCTACCACACCGAGAGTATTTTCTTTGTCACTAGATCAAAGGCTGATTTTCTACTTAATTTTTTGTAAATAATAATTTTGAAATTTATATGTTAAAATAAAAATTTAGAAGTGATTTATATTGTTTTCTCTACATGTACATATACGTAAGAAATTATGAATTTTCGGTTTTTGTTTTTATATGAATCAATAAGTTAAAAAATTAACTTCCAAAAATTATTCGCAACTTTGTATATTTTGAAGTTCTTGATAACAACCAAAACAATATTACAATGTCATAATTGTTTTATAAAAAAACTAGTATAATCATTATACCTAACAATTTTATATTAATATTTAAGTTTTAAATTTTAAATAATTAAAGTCTTGAAGAAAGAGACATAATAAAATTCCTAAAAATAAAGATATTTGAACCCTACCCGTGAAATAAATATTTAAATTATTACTTCTGAGATCTTCAACAAAGACATGACATCATTGTGCACGAAGATTTCAATTTTATCAAGAAGCATTCTCGCATCACCAACATAAGCATATATGGAACATTATTTATTTGGAATGACAAGGCACAACCGACATCAACAGTTCTTAAATAATAATTACAAAAAGTGGAAATTAATACTTAAAAAGACTTGACCCACGAACGTCGGAGATATTTTTCTCTACATGAACACTATGTGATGTAGTTTTTCTATTTGTTTTCGAGATTATGCACCATATACAAAAGCTCTTGCCTCTTTGAATAATGCCTCGGCCTTATCGGGCACGAAAAGCTCAATCGCATGAAACCCGGTACCATTTAACCTCTTCACCACCTCCACACCTTCTTTCTCAAGCAATTCAGCAAACAACTTTTGCCTATCCAACAGTGGGTCCCCTTTGCATCCAACAACCATGCATTTCACCATACCAACAGCCCCATCAAGCCCGGTTTTTACCGGGTTAGCAAATGCATGATCTTTATTTGATCCAATAGGAAGCGCGAGCCGCCACAATGTGTCGTTGGCTCGTAAAGGCAACATCAAATCCTCTTTGGAGGAAGCTTCTGATTCAGTTCTCTCGACCCCACCGAAATACGGCTGATTGAGTACGACCCCACTTAGCTGTACTGGTGTCAGATCCATGGACTTGGCACGTAAAGCAGTATGGTACGCTATGTTACCGCCCGAGCTGCTACCCATCAGAAAGAACTTGGAGAAGTCACCATGTTTTAGCCATGGGTCTATTGAGGTAGGTTCCATGGCTTGAGACTGGACCCACGAAAGTGCTTCAATTGCATCTTCGTAAGCACCGGGCAAACGGGTTTCGGGTGCAAGACGATAGCTAGCAGATATTACCTATAATGAAAATGATACTGAAAATAGTACTAATAATATTGTTAGCACTAACTAACTTCCTAACTGTCTCTATTAAATAGTGTACCGAATTAATAAGATGTTTTGTACTAGCAATTGATACAAAAATACAGATCAACCTACCAAGAAATATTTAATGAAACAATCATACAAAACAATAAGTGCAGTCGTTGACTTTAAAGTTTAAACATGCAATTGGGGCATGCTGTTTGAACAATTAATATCCCAATACAAAGCTACTAAAATGAAACTAACATGCAGAAGATCAGTTGAGCTGATTTCAGTTCAATTTGGCTCAAGAAAGGTTCTTGTATTGTACTGATTTGCAAAAATAAAATCTAACACAATTCAGTGAAATTCATGAATAAAACATCTTTTTTTTTTTTTTGTTGACATACCAATGCGGGGAGAGAAGCGGCCATGGCTTCACAAAAGCCATGGTAGAAGACGGCCGAAGGGGAGAAGAGCACAAAGCCACCTCCATGGAAGAAGAGAACGACAGGGAGCTTCTGCCTTTGTGAAACATCAGCGGGGAGGTAAAGGCGGAGGTAGGTGCCATGGGAAGGGTTCAAGTGGAGGTCTTTGGAGAGAACCGGCGGGTTGGGGTTGGGAGAAGACTGAGGCACAAAGGGGCGCGTGATGGTGCCATCGGGGTGCTCGACGATTTGCAAGAAGAGGTTTGAGTTGTTTGAAGAGCTGTCGGAGGAGTCCATCGGTGCCATTTACGCAGGGAAAGAGGGAGCGAGAGAAGTGGGGGAAGAGAGGGAGAGCCGAGACGGGGTTGTTAGGCACTAAACTTCAATGGATTGTTTTTCTAACAGAGGGGGTTGTTAGCCACTAAACTTCAATGGATTGTAGTCGGTTGGTATGATATGTACTTGGGCTTGAGTTTTATTCCAAAAGGCATCGGACAAATTTATTCAAATCCGAATTCAAACCGTTCGGTTTGCGTTCAGATTCGTGCGATCGATTTAAAACTTAATAAATTTACACTGTCCCGTAAATCTAGATCGTCTGTATATTTTAATACCGGTGGAACAATTTAGATCCGAATTTAGATAAGGCCTGTCCAAAACAATTTGGACAAAAGCCCCAATGCCCCTGCCACCTGAGTCATTTTTTTTGGTTTTTGTTAGAAAAACCAAAGTTCTAAATAGCGATTATAGCGGTATAGCGGAGACACAAAAAAAAAGCTATTGCGAATAGCGGAAGCTATCATACATAGCGTTTTTTCCGTTTCAAAATTTATATTATATATTTATACTAATTATCAACATAATCAATATTAGAAAATTGGAGTAACAATCAAATGATAACTGATCTAAGTCTATACTTTTTTCAATCATGCAAATAAGAAGAAAAAGAAAAAAAAAAAAAAGATCTACAAGGTAACATTATTTAATAGTTCATACTTGATAGTTTAACATATTATAATAGACAAAGAGTAATTAATTTTACAAGTGAAATGAAGTATACTTATTTGAACATTTTATATATTATAATAATCAAAATTAGCTTTCAAATGAAACAAATGATAATAATTTTACAAGTGAATATTAGACAAAGAGCAAGCAAAAGAAAGAATTAATATTTGAATATTTTCTGATATAAAATGAGAGACTAAATCACAAATAGGAACATAAGCACATAGTTTGGTTTAGAATACTTATCATAGTAGACCATGTATCATCATAAATAAGAACAAAAGCCCATGTAAATCGCAAAAAAAAAAAGCTCATGTAGCATAGCAGTAGCAATAGCGCGTAGCGCATAGCGGTAATAGCGGTCAGCTATTACAGCTATAGCGGTCGTAGCTGAATTAGCGCACTTTTATCTCATAGCTTAGCTTTTATAGTCCGAAAAAGCTATAGCGCTGCTCTAGTTAGCTATTTAGAACACTGGGAAAAACTGAAAAGGCCATACCGGCAGCGGTGAAAACGGAGCAAATACGGAGCGGAAGCGGTAAAAAAAATATCCGTGTTCTTTTAATTTTTCGAATACAGATAATAATCGGATATCAGCTGAATATAGATACGGATACGGATTGAATCATATGTTTATTAAAATAATATTAAAAAATATAAAAGTTCATAATAATTATTTAATTTTAATGGTGACTAACAATATTTTCTCATAATATATATTAAAATATATGATATATATCTACTATTCAAGATACGGATAATTGAAAAATAAAATCATATCAGTATCCATATCCACACGAATATTCAGATATAGGATATTCACATCTAATTTTTAAAATACGGATCAAATATGGATCGGATATTATGCATACCGTTTTCACTCCTACATATCGGAGTTACCGGTGCAGTGAAGGAAAGTATTTTTTTCATAAAAAATATTATAAAATAATAAAGGAAGGAAAAAGAGTAATTTGGATCTTTATTACATAAAAAAATTGGTGAAATTCTTTTCATCCAAATTTGAAACATAGAATGCTCGGTAAAAGTTTTTAAATTTGAATCAGAAATTTTTTAACGATTTCAAAAGATTTTTTATTTTTTTCAACAGTATAAACCTGATAGTGCCGGCGGTTGAGAACTGCAAGTCTGATCAATGAATCATTGAACCAAAGCTTTTATTTGTAATAAAAGCAAAACCAGCGTCTGACAAAAGGGTTCAGATCTCCTAAAGTAATTCAAATTTTAAGTTTGTATATGGGTAGTTTTGATCATTCGGACCAATCTGTTCTAATTAGTTTGTGGTGGAATGCACGGAATTTCTTTAAAATTCGTGCCAAAATAATTCAGAATGTCTGTATTCAAACTTAAATTTTGAGTTACTTTTGGGGATCTGATTTCCTGGCAAAGACCCCAGTCTGAACTCCACACATGCAAATCGTTGCTTCGCTTTGCTTGAAATATCACAGCCTGACCATTTTCCCAAGCTGCCATTAATGACCTGAAAAAAGAAAAATTTAGATCAGTAAATTTTTTTCATCCAAATTTTAAATTGGAATTTTTTTTTACGTATTTCTATATGTCGAAAATTAAAATACTCTTTCTCTTTTCTTTATTATTTTATAATATTTTATACGAAGAAAGTTATCAGCAGGAGGGATCTATATTAGTCCGATACTTCATATATGATCCCGTACCCATATTCGATATGTATCGTATTACTGTATCGATATCCATATCGTATTATCCGATACTCATATCATGTTGAAAATTCTCGTATTGTATCTGATACGATACTCGTACCTATACTCATGCAACATAAGGAGAGTAACAGTCAGCCTAATTGCGTTGCAAAAGACGAATGAGATGTACATTTTTTTCCTATTACAAAACGAAATCGGCAGGAGTTGCAATTTTAAGAAAAAGTATCTAAAACTTCATATTCCGCATTTTTTATTTAAATTTGTTAGTATTTATACTCAAATCACAAATTATTTATAAATATACAAGTATTTTATATCCAATATGCAAAATATTACCATTTTCATTACAAATAATTATAAGAAAGTTCAAATTAAATTGTTTTTTAATAAGTAAAATTAAATAAAATCACTACAAGAGTTTAGGAGTATCTGCAAGAGTAATAAATGACTATTACCGAGGTTATGCAGATAAAAATTTCTATCTCCGAGAATATCGCTATTACGACGAAAGTATCCGCGAAGATAAAATATTTTTTTAAGAACTTGCTTTTGATCTAGTGGCAAAGGCACATGGTTCCCATGTGGGAGGTCATGGGTTTGAAACCCACAAAGTGGGGAAATCCTCTATAATATACGTAGGGGTTTGAAAGTGTGTTGGGTGACTTGACTCCAACCCATGATTTCAAAAAAAGATAAAGCACTTTTATTAGGGGTGTAAATAGAGGTGTCAATGACACCCTTTTACCTGTTTTCCTGACTCGTATCGTATCCGAAAAGACGGGTAAGGGTAAGATTTTTTTTCGTTAGCTTGTCGGGTACAGGTAAGAGTAATAATTTTTTTCATTATCTTCCCCGTTATCTTACAAGATAATTTTTAAAAATAAAATTATATATATAGATATATATTTGTATAAAGATAATACATGATACAATAAAGTTTTGTATTTTACTAAATTTTCATAATAAAAATTAGTTGTATTCATTATTATTATTTTTTTCTTGTTTTGAAAAAAAAATTATAGAAAGCATAAATTGAGATGTCAATGGCACTTTTTTATCTGTTTACCCGACCTGTACCGTATTCAAAAAAACGGGTAAGGGTAAAGATTTTTTTCCTTATCATAACGGGTACGGGTATGAATATGCCTCCACCGGACCTGTATCATACCTGTTGACACTCCTAGGTGTAAACGGATCGGATATTATCCGATTTCGTCCGGATCCGAAACCGCAAAATTACTTAAATTATCCAATCCATATTCGTATCCGAGACTATCCATATCCGTATCCATATCCGTATCTAAAAATTATAACGGATAAGGATACAATAAGATTTTCTAACTATCCATATCCGACCGTATAGACTCCTAAACAACAACAAATGTACTCTATATTCTTAAATTGATTTATTAAATTGCACATACATACCATTGATTTATTAAACTGCATATACATATATATTATGATAAACGATATAACACTACGACATGATTAGTAACTAATATTTTGATAATATGATATATGTTTTGTAACCAACAAACTTATTATGAAAAATATTAGATTTCATGACAAAATTATATTAAATGTTATTCTTTACTATAATGTACATTAGTAATTTATTTTTAATTATCCGAATTAAATTTATATCTTCGTAATCGTATCCGTCCGATATCCGATCTGTATCCGTTTAATATATGATCTGTATCCGTATCCAAAACTATCCGTATTAATTTGTATCCGTATTCGAAAAATTATAACGGATAAAGATACAGTTTAGTCACCACCGTTTACACCCCTAACTTTTATCCTCGCACAACTTTTAAAAAAATTATTTCTATTAATGTAAGATATTATTTTCGTTGAGTATTAAAAGTATTTCTTAAATATATCAACAAATCTAGAGTGCGGGTAAATAATGCAATTATGACCCCTTATTTTTTAGTTTTCAACTCAATTTGTACTGATATTCAGATTCGTCCTTTTGGCAGCTGTTCATGAAAATAACCGCAGAAAATGGTAAAACCTCGACAGTAAAAAAAATAGAAAAATGAAATATTTCTTCTATGTATCATTGATTTTCAAATTAAAGACAATAATATATCTGGTTATAAAAATTACAAAACTATGCCTAGACTTGCTTTTTGTACAAGATTTATTCTTTTCGGCGTATTAAAAATTTGTAGATGAGTAACATGTTTATATATATCAAAATTTGTACGCACAATACAATAAAGATTAAATAGTTTATCTGAATTAAAATATGTGTGAATTTTATACAAAATTTTAGTACATTGAAATGAGTGAATTATATATAAATATAAAGAGGAGGGTTCAAATGCACCATTATATTTGTGCTCCAATATGCTCCACATCATTTATCTTCATTTTCAAAGTCCGAATAGTCGATCTGAACCGCTCAACATGATCTTCATAATCAAATATGCTTGGAGACCAAATTTTATATTTTTAGAATTTTTAATATTTTTTTAGATAGGTACAAAATCACTTTTTTAAGGAGATTATGGACCATCCGATAAAGTAATATTATACCTATCTAAAAAAATAGTAAACAAATTCTAAAAAATATAAAATTTGATTCCAAACATATTTTTATTATGAAGATCGTGTTGAACGGTTTGGATCGACTGTTCGGACTTTGAAAATAGAGATAAAGGATGTGGAGTATATTGGAGCACAAAAATTATTGTACATTGGAATCCTCCTCAAATATAAATTTATATATAATTTATCATTTTCGATATATCAAAATTCGCGTATAAAGTCTCAAAATTCATATTAAACAACCGAAAGGGCGTTGAAGAGTTACTTTTACTAGTGACACGAAATGATTATTTCCGTGTAACCGGGAGAGGCTGTCGCCGACCCACAATTATCAGCCATGATTAAAGAACTATAGTTATCAATTAATTGCCACTTAAAACAATGTGTTTCTGACTTTCGTGAAATCGTGCATCTAAAAGCAAATTATTGGGTCCCATATCATCTTCTAGACCACCTTTTCTTTGTTGAAAATTGTGATAATTTAGCTCGGTTGGGTCGGTTTCTAAATGTCCAACTTGATCGACTCAGATACCAAATCACTTGTTTGTTTTCTAAATGCAACGCAAAGTATATGTCATCGCAGAACACAACAAAACTTGACAGCAACCGAAGTTGGTTTTTGTTCTCTCTCTATCGTATTCTTGAATGAAGCCAAAGTTCTTTCTTTTAATTCCAACTTAAAAAAGATGATATATACGCCCAGTCAAGTTAGTGTTATGTGGGGAACAAAGGGCTTCCTCTCCTTTGCCCGGTTAAGCGAAGTTTAGGTTTAACGTTTTTCTGTAATATTTTGTTGTTATGAAATTGAGGAATGGATTAATTGTAGAGCAAAGGGGTAATGGAATACCCGGGGCTACTAGCCTACTAATAATAGGGCCAGGTACCAATTCTACCACGATCAAGTCGCCACAATCTTTGTAGGACACAAAATTAAAGTGTGAAAAAATAAACAAAAGAATTGATGATGGTGTTTTGTTGAAATAAATGGTGGTCCATATCGTTGCCTATCTGGACCATATCTTCAAAGAAGGAAGGCAACAGCTGGGGGAATCAATCAGAGTTATTACATTCCCATTTTAGAGGGAATCAATCAGAGTTATTACATTCCCATTTTAGATAATTATATTAGGAAACAAATCTATCTATTCTCTCTAATTTCTCTATATATTCTCTTCTCCTCTATGTAATCATCATCAGAAAAATAATAGAAAAAGTGTGAGTTTGGGTGTGGAGGACGTAGGCACCGAATTGGTGCCGAACCTCGTTAAATCTTGTGTCTTTCTCTATTTCCACTTTCTGTATACTTATACACGGGCCGTGTACTATTCTACACGGACCGTACAAAGAGTTACGACTTTCTACATGGTATCAGAGCACCAGGCGTAGGTGTAGATCTAACAGGGGAAATTTGAGATGGACGACCCTAGCATGAAGACGAATGGAGAGAAGATCCCAGACCACAGCGCTGACATGACCCTGCTTCAAGCGCTGAAGGAACTTATCTCCTCACAGAAGGCGACTTACCGTACCGATTGACGTACCGATTAACTCGACCACTGTTAAACTCGATGGAAACAACTATGGCCTGTGGCTGTCCATGATGGAGACGCATCTGGCCGGCAAGGGCAAGTTGGGATATGTGAAGGGCGACAAACAAGCACCCCTAGTAGGCGATGTGGGGTATGAACAGTGGAAGATGCACGACTCGATGGTGAAAGGTTTGATTCTAAATTCCTTGGATCCAACTTTGATTGGTAATTTTCATCGGTATCCCACATCAAAGGAGGTATGGGATGCTTTAGCCATAACATTTTTTGATGGATGCGACTCCTCTCAAATTTATGATCTTCAGCAGAGGGTTTATATGTTGTATCAAAAGGGGGGGTCGTTGGAGAAATACTATAATGAATTACAGGGGTTGTGGAAGGAAATTGACTTCAGGAGGCCAAATCCCATGACATGCACGATGGATATCGAGAGGCACAACCTATGGGTCCAGCAAGATCGTGTGTACAAGTTCCTTGCCGGGCTAGATGATCGTTTGGATAGCACTCGAGCCGACATAATCCAGACGGTACCCCTTCCAACTATTGAGCAAGCATATGCCAGAATTAGACGGGAGGAGATGCGGCAAAAGGTGATGTGTGGCAACAATAACTCAAACTCTGTTGTTATGGCGGTGAAGGGCACGGACCGTGCAGGCTGGAACACGGACCGCACAGGTAGTCACACGGCCCATGCATCTGAGGTATCTCTTTCTCTTAAAACTGAAACAAACCAGGGAAAAGGGAAACGAGTTGAAGGAGGTGGATGTACTCACTGCCACAACCCAAAGCACACTAGAGAGACGTGCTTTCAGCTGAATGGCTATCCAGACTGGTGGCATGAATTGAAGGAGAGAAAAGGAGCAGGTAAGAAGGGACAGGCTCACCAGACGATGTACACGGACCGTGCAGGAGGGAGCACGGACCGTACAGGTCAGAACCCGAGCCACAGAAGCAACACCGGACAAGCATCTCTGACACTAGCAAATTTTGTTGAAGGTACAGAGGGTGGTGCTGAGAAAGGTAATGCTTTTATTGCACATAATCTAGAAAAATGGGTAATAGACTCGGGAGCAACTGATCACATGACCTATCTAGATAAAATCCACAAATCAAACAGGAAAGAAATTGTGAGTGCAAATGGGATTAAATCACCAGTTATAGGGTCGGGAAATGTTTCTGCTACTTCATCTCTATGTCTAAGTCCCTTCGCTGACCACGAGACTCATATCAGTGGGAAGATTAACTGAAGACTTAAACTGTGCTGTTCTAATGTACCCAAAATTTTGCATTTTTCAGGACATCCTCACGAAGGAGATACTTGGGCGTGGTATTAAGCATAATGGACTGTATCACCTTGAAGATGAGAGTATTGGCTCCGCATGTTTGACTGGACGAAGTGTTCAGACGGATAATATTTTATTATGGCATAAGAGGTTAGGGTACCCTTCTATTGGTTATATGCGGAAGATGTTTCCGTCATTATGGGCTAATGTATCAATTTCTGAAATTTCATGTGAAACTTGTATTAAAAGTAAGAGTCATAGAAACACGTATCCTAGTGCTTGTTTTAAGAATTTGGAATTTGGTGATTTAGTTCATTCTGATGTGTGGGGTCCAGCCCCAGTTACCTCTATTAATGGAGAAAGATGGTTTGTTTTGTTTACTGATGATAGTACCCGAATGACCTGGTTATATCTTTTAAAAACTAAGGATGAAGTTGCCACATGCTTTCTAGATTTTTTGAATTTGGTCCAACGACAGTTTGGGAAAAAGATTAAGATTCTTAGAAGTGATAATGGGAGGGAGTATGTGAATAATTTATTGAGGAAATATTTTAGAGATAACGGAATTGTCCATGAAACATCCTGTGTTGGTACTCCCCAACAGAATGGAGTGGCCGAAAGGAAAAATAGGCATATTTTAGAAATTGCACGGTCATTATTGTTTGAAAGTCATGTGCCTCAAAATTTTTGGAACCACGCTATATCTACTGCTGCATACCTCATGAATATAATGCCCTCACGAACCCTAAATTTTCTCACTCCATTACAAAAACTGGCCTCATTTGTAGAAATCCCTTCAACCTTGACCTTGGCACCTAAAATTTTTGGTTGTGTAGCATATGTGCATGTTCCGCGAGAGAAGAGAACAAAGTTAGAACCATGTGCCATTAAATGCATGTTCATTGGGTATGGGACTAATCAGAAAGGGTACAAATGCTTTGATCTAGAAACCAGAAAAACATATGTCACAATGGATGTAACTTTCTTAGAGAGTGAATCTTGTTTCCCAAACCAACCAATCCCAGTACCAGTACAAGGAGAACCAGATTACCAAGTATGGTGGGATAATCAGGAGAACACCAACCCAGTTCATATACCAGAGGACAATGACCAGGCACCAGAAAATGCGTCTGATGATGCGGACCGCACAGCCGACTACACGGTCCGTACATCAGAGGACACGGACCGTGCATCCGGGGATCCGGACCGTACACGGGTTGATGAAGCAGAAAGTCCAGAGGCAGATGTGATACAGTCCCACGAGGATTCAGAAGACATACCACTCTCAAGTTCTCCTGAGGATGCTCCTGAGGTAAGTTCTCTTATCTCTGAAAGAAGGTATCCCATTAGAGCCAACCGAAATGTACGACCAAAGAGGTATAACGAAGAAGGGTATGCGATATCTAACTATACCAGCACTGAAGGGTTGTCCAACTTGGTACAAACCTTTACTAAGGAATTATCGAAAATTCGAGTACCAAACACTGTGGGAGAGGCACTACACGATCCCAAATGGGTTGAAGCCATGGAAACTGAGATGAAAGCCCTAGAAACCACTAAAACTTGGAATTTGGTAGAACTTCCGACTGGGAAGAAAACAGTAGGATGCAAGTGGGTGTTTTCTGTGAAATATGATGCTGCAGGTAAAGTTGAGCGCTATAAGGCACGGTTGGTTGCAAAAGGGTACACTCAGACATATGGTATAGATTTCCAGGAAACTTTTTCTCCAGTTGCAAAGCTTAACACAGTTCGAGTTTTATTATCTTTTGCAGCAAACCTTGACTGGCCCCTACATCAGTTTGATGTGAAGAATGCATTTCTGCATGGTGATTTAGAAGAGGAAATCTATATGGATCTACCACCAGGATATTCCCACCAAAACAACAAGAAACTGGTGTGCAAGTTGGAACGGAGTCTATATGGCTTGAAACAGTCCCCCCGGGCATGGTTCGGGCGGTTCTGTAAGGCCATGAAGAGCTATAACTATAATCAAAGTGATTCTGATCATACTCTGTTCTTCAAGCATCGTCAAGGCAAGGTAACCATCTTAATTATCTATGTTGATGACATGATAATTACAGGGGACGATACTATGGAAATCAAGTGGCTCGAGCAGAAGTTATCACAAGAATTTGAGATGAAGGATCTAGGCGGTCTAAAGTACTTCTTGGGAATAGAGGTATTGCGCTCAAAGGAAGGTATATCTCTATCACAGAGGAAGTATACACTTGACTTACTTGCAGAGGTGGGGATGCTTGATTGTAAGCCAGCTGATACACCCACAATTCCGAACCTGAAGTTTGAAGATGACCCAGAAGATCCGGAGGTGGATCGGGAAGCCTATCAGAAATTAGTAGGTAAACTCATTTACCTATCCCATACTAGACCCGATATTGCATATGCTGTGAGCATGGTGAGTCAGTTTATGCAGGACCCGAGAAAACAACACATGGATGCTGTGATAAGAGTTTTGCGGTATCTAAAGAAAACTCCAGGGAAAGGCATTCAGTTTAGGAAAAATGGACACTTGGACGTTTGGGGATACACAGATGCTGATTGGGCTGGAGACAGAATAGGTCGAAAGTCAATGTCAGGATACTTCACCTTTGTGGGAGGAAACCTGGTTACATGGAGAAGTAAGAAACAGAATGTGGTTGCACTGTCAAGTGCAGAAGCAGAATTCAGAGGGATGTCCAAGGGCCTATGTGAGTTGTTGTGGTTGAGAAAACTTATGAATGAATTGAAATATGGGCCAAAAGGAGAAATGCGACTACATTGTGATAATAAGTCAGCAATTGAGATAGCCCATAACCCAGTACAACATGACAGGACCAAGCACATAGAAATTGATAGACATTTCATCAAACAAAATTTGGAAGAAAAGATCATCTCATTTCCATTTGTAAGATCAGAACAACAGTTGGCAGACATGTTAACAAAGGCGGTGTCAACCAAGTGCTTTGAAGATTCGATTGCCAAGTTGGGTATGGTAGATGTCTACCTACCAACTTGAGGGCGGGTGTTGAAATAAATGGTGGTCCATATCGTTGCCTATCTGGACCATATCTTCAAAGAAGGAAGGCAACAGCTGGGGGAATCAATCAGAGTTATTACATTCCCATTTTAGAGGGAATCAATCAGAGTTATTACATTCCCATTTTAGATAATTGTATTAGGAAACAAATCTATCTATTCTCTCTAATTTCTCTATATATTCTCTTCTCCTCTATGTAATCATCATCAGAAAAATAATAGAAAAAGTGTGAGTTTGGGTGTGGAGGACGTAGGCACCGAATTGGTGCCGAACCTCGTTAAATCTTGTGTCTTTCTCTATTTCCACTTTCTGTATACTTATACACGGGCCGTGTACTATTCTACACGGACCGTACAAAGAGTTACGACTTTCTACAGTTTTAAGACAAATAATTGTAAGGTGCACTTGAGCACGCAAGAAATTAATGGTTAAAGTAACAAAAATAATTGAAGGACTTCCTTATTTCTCAACATTGATTTCCGTAACAACAGCACTAATATCATTATAAAAAATATAAAATTCAACAAAAAAGCAAATCAAGCTAAACAATGAATACAGAACAACCTCATTGGGAAAATAAATCTGCTGCGATTCCGAGGTAGATCGCAGGACCCTGCAATCCCATCTCAACTGTTGGTCTTTATCGAGATGCGTGCGTGAAAATTTACTTTTTAAGAACGTTTCCGAGATCCGCACTCGAGAAAATTTGAACCGTTGATCTCGGGATCGCAGGGTCCTGCAATCTGCCTCGGAATCGCAGCAGATTTGGACTCACCTCATTGGTATTTACTCCATGTGAATCCAAACTTTTTTTATTTTAAACATCTCATAACAGAAGGAAATGATCTAACAATAAAGAGCTCCCACTGGTCATATTATGTGCTCTTGTTCACCACAGCAAAAACAACACATATAATATAAAAACTTGCACGATAGTAAATTGATTTCAGAGAAAGAGAACCCGTTGATCCACACAATAAACCTATTCTATCTTCCTTTTGTCTTAAACACACCACAGGTAGTAGAACCAGAAGGTTCAATAAAAACTACTCTGAACTAATCAGTAAATATCTTTTTGCAAATGGCACTATTTAAGATACAATGAAAATAATAAAACAAAACTAAAAAAAAAAAATTAGTTCACACATCCTTCACTAAGCAAATAATTAACCAAATACAAGATTTCTTCACCATGGAAGAGGTTTCAGACAACTAGGAGCTTGCTTGGCTGTCACTACTCACCAGCCCGCATGTCCCAATTTCAGTCACATCTGTTCTCAAAACTCAAATCAATCTAATTTATTCTTTATTCCTATTCACTAAGGTTGCAAGAGCGAATATACGGATGGTCGTATTTGATGTACTTGGTCCAGTAAGGCCGGTATTTGGTCATAGCAAGTTCTAACCAAGGTTTCATGTTGCCATTATAGTGTACAACGGCTGCATTGTCAATGTCTGATCGGTCAATGCTAGGATTGTAACCTAAACCTAACACATGCCATGACTTGTCAAGTGGATGTGTCAGCTTGTAGAATGTCAATAGCCCAGGTGGCAGCGTTCCTAGTTTCCAAAGAACTCTATCTTCATTCTGACAAAAAAAAACAAAAAAAAATCTTTCTTCAGAAGGTCTTGTTAGCAAAAACTACACATGTTGTTATAGAAAGCTGAATATAAAGGACAAAATTATGCTCAAAATATAACATAGGAAATGAATGAGCAGTAGGCTAAGGGCTTGATAGAAGTTGTAGCCCATACAAGAACTTACTAATAATTGTATATCTTAAATTTGAAAGAAGGATTATGCAAGTACATGGCTGGACCAACTTTGAACATTTACTATATAACAGTAATAAAGATCCTACAGAAAAATAAAAGACAATGAGAAGGCTTAAATTGCCTCCATTTGGAGCTTCCATATGACTCTACTTCTCAAATGTTTAATACAAACTTCTACAACTCAATTAAAAATACAATTAACATTGCTTTCTGAAAATGCATGTAGAAGATTGAGGAATTTTTATTTTTGTTTCGATAGACATCAATTATGTGGACAACTTTTGAGTTGTTTTTCATGATCTTGATGCCTACCAATCGAAATGCAGTTGAAAATGCCACACACATAAAGATAATGACATAGGAACAGTCTAAAGAGTCTTGTTTTGTTCTTCAGTTTTAGAATTTTTATTGCCAACACTTAAAAAGTGGAGGCATGATGAAGGCATTTCAAACGAAGAAAATATCAATACATTATAGGGGCAATTCACCTAAATAATGATTTTGACAAATGTGTTTACACATTTATAAGGCACAATAAAGTATTAACTTTCATAACATACCATATTCTGCCACTTGTGGTAGATACCAGTGATGTCCTTCTTTTTCCACTCCTTCAGATCAAATATGTTCATCCCGTATGCCCACCCACATGCATTTGGATCGAAATTTCTTGCAATATGTGGGTTCGAGAAATTCAAATATTTGTCAAACCGATGAAAGCTCTCCCCACAAGTCTCGACAGCCCCATTCACATTTCCATTCAAATCCACCTCCCACAAACCCGTCAGATCTTTCTGCACTACTATGTCATCGTCCAAAAACAAAATCTTATCCAGTGTTGGGTACACTTGAGGGAGGTAAAACCTGAGGTGGTTCAACATGGAGAGGTACTTCGGGTTGCGATATTTCAGGTTTGATGACCCTGCTGAGAGAGTGGTTGGGTGGTCAGCTTTGAAGTAGTATTCCTTCATGGCAGCTGATTCAAGTTGGCGCAATACAGGGCAATAAGAGGAGTTTAGCCACTTGAAATCATCGACATTTTCAACATTAATTGTGGCTTCCCCAGGCGGATTCAGTAAAAACCACATGTTCATTGCACCAAAGTTCAATTTGTCAGTCACAAGATGGAATACATGCTTCTCTGGCTCCTGAAATCCAGTTGTTTAAGGACAATTAAATACATGTATGGTTACAAAGATTTGGCAGGCACATGCATCAACTTACTGGTTTGTAGTTTATGAAGATTATGGGAGTTCACAAACCTTGACCTGGTTGAATTTCATGCAGAACCAAAACCTGATCCAATCAATTTTTCAAACACCTGACCGTACCTAGATGTTAGACCTGAAATCCAACAAATGGACCTTGCACAACCGAAAGCAAAATCTATATCTCACACAATGGGAAAAAAAAACGAATACAACCAGAAGGAGAAAAGAATCAACTGTAGTTCTGAAATTTAAGATCTTGACCAGCCATTACCTTAGCATTCATAATTGTAGAATTCACAACCACAGAGGCAGCAAGCACATTGTCAGAGAAGAGAGCATAATGGTAAAGTTCTGGGTTCTCCAAATTCTCACTCCTAGGGAACTTTCGCTTCTCAATAGGGAGGAGGTAGTAATCAATGGTGAGGCGCATGGAAAGGCAATGGATGCTATTAGGGATCGTCTTGGCTGCCAACTGGCTTAGAAATGTGCTCTGTTTTTTCAGACTGCGCACTTGCTCGTCAGCAGACTGAAGCATTGCACGAAGCCGCTGAGTTATTGCCTTGCAATCATACAGCTCGTCCTTTGCCTTCGAAAGAACTTGTCCCATTGCCTTAATTTTCTCAGGAGCACTGCGTTGAAATATTCATTTATTCTAATTTTCTTTTGGGGAACTGGGGGGTGTACCGTAGTCATAGAATTACAAGTGTTAAATAAAATTAGTAGGCTAACAGATGCGTACAGATAAGTTTATTACCAGCATGTAAAAATCTGGTACTTAACTCTACCATTTTAGGTACCTTGGAATCTTGGAGTGAAGGTATTCTTACTCCTTAGCCTGATAGGCACCGTAACAAGCTAATACCAATACAAGACAGGTCCAGTACTACTATGTTAGTGTACACCAGTACTTGCCTATGATGAAGATCAGCATCCATAGTTGCTTCCCCAAGTGTGCGCTGACTTTCCTTAAGTCTGGTTTGCAGCTCCTGATAGATATCATTCTTGTTGTTCGACTTGGCGAGCGCTATGTAAACCCGGGCCATTATCATTTGGTCTCGCATCAGCCTGACGGTTGTGTCAGAGTTTTCATTTTCATTCTCTTTTCTCCATATGCTGTATTTTCCCAACACAGCAGAGTCGACAGCCTTGGACCGTTCAATAGCAGCATTTTCCAGTTTGACCAATGCCTCATCATCCTGTAGTAACAGTTCCACTGCCCTTTTCTCTCGCCTTATCTCCCTTAGTTTCTGAAATTAAGACAAATGAGGTAAAGTTATAGAGGGCTTTCTACTCAAGTACAGTATAAGTGTGATAAGTTGGAAGAAGATAATCAATACTGGATTTCTAAACTCTTTTATTTATGATTGGCACATGAAGATAGCAATACATGGTCACCAAAATCCACCTGATAGATATTCCGATTAGAGATGTTCTTTTTCATGTGCACCTTGTTTGCTGTCAATACACATCATTATTTCTTTTGGGTATTGTCTTTAATTTGGAGGTTTTGAAAGTTTTTTCTTATGCTAAAGCATACATGAGTTTTACATTTTGTATTCATAAATAAAAGACAAATTCTATCTTAATATCTCATACTCTTCAGTCATGGAGGTGCCATATACTTAACACAAAAAGAAAGGATGCTTACCCTTCTAGCAAATTTTATGCGAGTGTCGCGATCATCTGCATATAAAAGATCAACCCGTCACTTATTGCTTTAATGTACACCAAAATTGACGTAAAATTAAACCAAACAATAAACAGAAAGTCCAGAAGAGTGCAAAACCCATACCAGAGTCATCTTTTGGCACTTTAGGTAGGTCACTGGCATTAGGATTTTCAAGCTTATCTTGCACATTCTTGGCATTAGTGTCCTTCAACATTATAAAAAATAATACATACATACAATTAAAGATCTATAATTTAACAGCAAGTTCCTCTTGCATTTACTTGAATTTCCTAGATCCACAAGTTGAAAAATATCATAAGCACATCAATTACCGTAGAAGTGTTCTGCTGAGAATCATCAATACCATCGATTTTCCAAGAAATTGATAGATGCTTTCTGAAGTTATCAAGACTCCATGGCTCTGATTCACGTATCGACTCAACCACCTGTCGATAAAAAAAAATAAAGAAATAAATGTCAAGTAAATTTTCAAGTACCAAATCTAAGCTGAAAATGGTACCAACTGAACATAACCATAATTTGACTAACCTCTTTGGTCAAAGAAGATTTTAAATGCTTGACGACGAGCTTTTCTCTCCAATCCCCTGTCTGTAAATCAAATTTAACATGAGTGAAGTTACAAGCAAAAGTATTTGATGTTAAAAACAGATAACAAACATTGGAAGTTATTAACAACAGACCTTTCTATTATCGTTTAAAGCTTTTTCATCTGCATAAAATGGGAGGTAAATAATTAGATTAATAGAAAATTCAAAGACCGACTTAACAGTTTTCTGTGTTTATTTAAATTCATGTTATATAATTGTACCGGTCTGTCAAGCAACAGGATGTATTGTAAATTATTCTTAACCGTCTTTTATAACCATAATATTTACCCTTCCCTCATTTTTATGAATATACTGAATCATGTTGTAAAGGGTTATAAAAAGAAATTACGCTGATCTACTTCCCATAAAACAAAATAGGCTGCAATCAATAACCAACCTCCCTTCAAGTAGCTTCCGCATAGATGGGGAATTTTACATTGTGCCTCTTACATCCAATATCTTTCAGCAAACAATGGTTTAATTAACCACAAATTTACAATGTATAGAGTCCCTAAACCTAGGATACACTATCGTACAACAATTGCCCCGAAGTCCCCCAAAAATGTAATGAGAGATCGGGAATAACAGATTCAAAGAGAGACCCCCTTACCAGGAGGGATTCGCGCATTAACACCGTTTCGCCCTAGGAGAAAGAGGGAAGGGGCAAGAATAAAAAGGAATAGAAGGATAATATAAGGTGGAACAGCGCTAGAGCCGATCCTATTCCTCCCGTTTCCGAATCCGGACGAAATCCGCCTCGCCTGAGGCATCTGTGTTGGATCCGCAAACTACAAATGCTGGAAAAATGGTGAGAAAAGGAGATTAAATGGATTTAAATTGAAAATAGAAGCATTGCGACTGTAAATTTTGACGAAAATATAGAATGCGGTGTGGGATCATGCTACTCACATGGATCTTGCAATCGATCTTGTACAGCGAGGCGAGAGGGGAGGAAGAGAGCACAGAGTGTGTGCGCGTGTGTGAAAAATTCGTGCGAAAGGAGATGGGAAAGAGACGTATCATCTACCGAATTGAGTTCGTAAGAATTATTCTAAATTTCTAGCGTAGGATCTCAATCGGGCGATACCAGAAATTTTCAGAAAAAGAAAGATAAATAAAGCAAAAAATGTCGGGGATATGTGGGACCACTTCTCAAGTTCTTCTGTGGCGCTCACAGAATATCGTTTCGTGTATCAAGCATCTTTATCGTGAGATGCAAGTACGTTGGCTCTTTAAAACAATTTGATGTATACCGCATTCGCCGTAACATAACTAATGTGACTCGTGAGTCTCTATTGCAATTGCAACAAGAAAGAAAGAAAGAAAGCATCCTGCTTGTGAGATTTAAAAATTTATATTACACAACCGAAGTCATATCGTTGTCAACGAAAACAAAATACAAATCATAAATCCTGGATATATTTGCAGCAGAAACCAACATTTCCAATAATTGCATTTTGCATTTATAAACCAATGGTGAAGTCACACTTCTTTTCAATTGTCAAGAAATTATGTAGGATGAAATTTTTCAGGTACAAAAATCCAAAAATTAATATATTGGAACTCATAGATATGCACGGAAATAATAGTGTCAATATGTTAAAATGAATATTTTTTTTGTACTATGAAATTAATTATGGAAAATTCTAAGTTGAGAAGGATATTCATAGAAACCGTACTTTTCTCATTGAAAAACTTGTTATAATATTAATTTTGTGATTTATAGTTATTAATGGTTTTGGAATCAATTCTGATAATCTAAAATTTAATAATGAACATATAATAAAATTTAGAAAATATAAAATATAAATTGTATAAGTATAATAAATAATAATTTTCTCCTAAGTTAGTCGTGTAACTTAAATGAAAATATTTTTATAATTAGAAAATTAAATTAAGTAATTTGATATCATGGTAAACTTTTATGAGATTCAGATGAAAATATAAATAAATATAATTTATTTAAAATTGAGTACTAATGTATAAATAAATATACTTGTTATAATTTTGTAGGCAGTGTATTAAATATCTATAGATTATTTATCAAACTTGTTAATTATATGATTCTCAAATTACAATAAATTTATATATTTGTACTCATTCATAACTTTAATTTTGTAGAATGAAAGAATTTTATAGATGCATAATCCAATATTAAAGAAGAAAATATATTTTTGGGTCGTCGAAAGTTGTTAGAGAAAATATTATCATTATCTTTTTCAGCTATTACAAATACATAATTTGATTCATTCTATATGAAGTTCAATATATTGATTATATTAAACGGTTTAACAGTTTGAATTTCAAATCTATTTTAATTGTACTTTGATACCGAGTATATTTTACTATTTTAGTAATATTGCACATCAAATTTGATCTAAACTATATCATGTTAGGGTGATTCAGATTTTCTTGATAATTAGCTAATTTATTAATGCACGTTCTGTAAAATTGTACCAACCACTACATATGTATTAAGCTCCAAATTTGATTGTTAGAGCATCTTCATTCCAACAATTTAAATGAGTTTCTAAATAACTGTTAACTACTTTTTAAAAATTAAAATTTTTAAAATTTCTAACTCTCACATCTCTGAAATTAATTTTAAAATTTCTATTAAGCTACATCATTAATAAATTAAAAAAGGAGAAATAATTTGAACTAATCATTTAGTTAGCATAGAGCTTATAAACAGTTTCTTAATAAGAAATTTTACTGTATAGTTTCTAAATAAGAAGTTCTTCCACATATCTAAAACTAGATTAAAAGTTGCTACATCAGATTAGAAACTCTAATAGTACCAGAGATGTAGATGCTCTTAAACTTTAATTATAATACGCGGATTTCTTTCTTTGCTTCGTATTTGATCTAATGCTTCAACATTAGTCAAAATCATGAATTCTGCGACAAGTTAATAATATTCCAAACTTATGTAAGGGCTCCACAGACAAAAGTATTGCTGATAGGAAGTTAAGTCATCTCGTGAATTGAAAATTTTCATTTTTTATCATTAAAGGTTTTCAACTTTTACAAATATTATTATCATTAACATTTATCGTAAATTGATATTATATGAAACTTATTTGTTCAGTTTTTCAATCTTAATTTTCTAATTTCGCTCATGATGAACTTATTTTTATCTATGATTTTTTCCAAGCTAGAAGCTCATTGAAATTCCACATGATATGCAATGTACAAATGTGAATCAATATTATGTTTGCACCTGAGTAGAAGCGTTCTTAAGCTCATCGAGCTTGATGAGCTTAAATTCAAAATTCATAGAATTGACTTCAAATTACGAATTATAACTATTGAAACTGATCTATTTCACGAGTTATGGAATCTGCAAAAGTTCCTCAAACTCTCATAAATTTGAAAAATAATAGAAATTATATCGCGGTATATCTCGTAGTAGTAAAAATAGACGGACAAAAGTGCTCATAATGTTCAAAACCCGAAATTTTTATTTATACTATTTTAAAAAAATGATAAACCAAATAACCATCGCTTTCTGACAATTATAAATCTAGCACGGCCGCAGAATGCCGGAGCGGACCCATATGAGAGAGACCGCAGAATGCCGGACGGACCCCCATATGGGTCCGCACTATGCCGGAGCGGACCCTGTTATTTTTTTTTTATCTGAATGTGAAGTTGATTATGATTTTATTTTGGAAGTTTTTATTAAAAATGTAAAGTTTGTACTGGAAGTTGTGTGTAATTACTTCTGTTTGAAATGTCGTTTAATCTGAAATTGTTGTTCGTCGTTTGTTTGATCAAAAGAAACATTACAATAGAACAAGGAGCCATATAAAGAAGCATACAATAGAACGATGCTAATGTTATCGGAAATTACAAATACGTCTAATTAACCGAAAATAAACAATATTTTTACGAGTACAATTAAAAAAGCAACATTAACTCTCAATCTCGTGTAGCTCGAGCAGCTCTGTTTTGTCTTTCTTGTGTATCTCGGCCGGTTTGGTGTCCTCTTCTCCTGTTATTTAGAACATCCATCCACATCGAAATTCGGTTGTGCTGTCTTCTGCCCACAGAAATATTTTTATCCTCTGGAACAAGGACCGGGCCATCGTGTTGAGGCCATTCCGACTGATTTTCATACACATGCTATTGAGCGCTCCATGTGTTGATCAGTGTATGGATGTGATAGTAGTGACTTACAAAGACGCCAGGGTCGATGCCTCGGAGACGACACACGGACATAACATGAGAGCATGGTATTCTCTCCAATTGAGGCTTCTGGCACGTGCAAGTTACCGTGGCATCATCCTGCGATTATCACCGTGTATTTGTAATTGGCCTTGGTAAACCGGCCAGAATCGTCAGGTATGAAAGCGTGAACTCTCTCTGTGTGGAGGTTACCTCGAACTCGTTGTTGTTTTCAAAGCCCCCCTAGCGTCTTCATTTTATCAGACCTCTCGAACCGTTTGTTGATCAGCTACGAAAAATTAAAAAATAATAAAGAAGTCAGATTTTTTTAACAAAGTTCATTAAAAATTATGAAGAAAGAACTACAAATAAAAGTACCTGATGCACACGACACGAGAATTGTTGACCTTGACTGGCTTCCCATTTCGCTTTGGCCCTCCTTTGCGCAAACCATGTCATACATTTGTAAAATGTGTCTTCAATTATTGCTGCAACCGGTAGCCTTACGAGAGGACTTGAAGACATTATTAAGCGACTCGGACCCGTTTGTAGTCATGATGCCCCAACGGTAACCACCGTCCAGTGCTTGGAATATCTTCCATGGTTTAGGGCACTCGTTCTCATCTTGATCCAAATATTTACCCACACCGTCCAGCCAATTGAGGGTAATATCACATGCCTGCCTCATTGCTTGCATTCCTTGCTCGTATCTCCTCATCTTCCTCTTAGCCACACATATTCTAAAAAAACGAATTGCCTTATCACTGCAACCATTCTTCTTCATGTTCTCGGCTATGTGAGTAGTACAAAGACGATGAACACATTGATCCTTATCCTCCTCGTTCCATCCCATATCATCTTGTCTGAACACCTTCTTGATACCCTTTCTCCTATCAGTGATGATACACATGAATCTGGAGCGGATTACATTACGGCGCAACCATTTCATGAACCACGCACAATCGTCATAACTCTCTGATTCTACCAGTGAAAAAGCCAACGGGAGGAGCTGGTTTTCAGCATCGTACCCGGTTGCAATCAACAGCTTGCCTGTGGTAAAACAATCAAATTAATTTCATAAGAGCCGGAATCAACTAAAATAAATAAAGTGAAAACAATCAAATTAGTTACCTTTATACCGGCCTGACAGGAAACATGCATCAACGGTGATGACCGGTCTAATATGTTGAAAAACAGCTATGCACGGTCCAAATACCCAAGCCGCCCTATGAAAATACTTGTATGGTCCAGGTTTACCGGTGGGATATGAGGTCACCTCAAACAATGTTTCTGTCAATAAATTAAAAAAAATAAGTTCAATTGTTGATTGATAATGAAATGACGTAAAAAATAAAGGAACAATGTAGTACCTGAGTTGCTTCTTTTGATTGCCTCCAACAATGGAATTACAAGAGAGTATGACCCCTCCCAACTACCAAATTGACGGGCTATTGCCAACTCACGGCCACGCCACAGTTTGTTGTACGCCGATATCTGACCGTTGTACCTTTCAACAACAGCAACTCGGACAGTTTGAATACTCAAGTCGACATCGTTCCTCATGTGAGCGGATATACACTCGGCAACCATAGTAGCCGACAACTGGGCGTGATATGTTCTTGTCGCATCTGCGTGGCATGAATGTTGTGTTGGGCACTTGGAGACATGCCATTGTGTTCCATAACCGGTGGCCTTTGCGAGTATGTACCACCCACAGTAACTGTTCTTGCACTTGAACCTAATTCTTGTGCGGTCACTGTGTGTATTCGTTATCTCTTTGTTACAAAGGATGTGAAACCTGGCAATTGCCCTCTTCATTGTCTCTTTTGAGTCATATGTTTGACCCTCAGACAATTCATTCTTATACTCTGCCCTCCTTCCCCACAAATCAGAATTTGCTTCCATAAACCCTGATGTGTCGTTGAAAGCATGAATCGGGTGCTGAAACCCGCGATCCATCTTGAAAGTCCTTGGTAGTCCGAGCACAGGCCCGGTATCTTCCTCGTCAGACCGATCGCTCATACCCTCAAGATCACTATCAACCCAATTTTCCTCTGCCTCTAGTATTTCCGGATCCATCTTCATCAGTTTCATCCGGATCACAAGTTTGACCCCAATGAGCGGTCCGACTAGATGAAGGCTGGTCAGTCTGGGATGGAGCCCGACAGGAGGGCCGACTACTGGAGGATCGGTCCCTCTGAACTGGGGCCCGACTACTGGAGGGTCGGTCCCTCTGAACTGGCGCCCGACTACTGGATGGTTGGTCAATTTGAACAGGGGACGGACTGGAGCCGGATGAGTTACCCCGACTACGACCCTGGATTAACCTCATAACTGGGTTGGAACGCCGGGCTCTAATAACCTCCACATATAGGTCAATTATCTTGTATGCACCCCCAGAAAAACTCATGGTTTGGTTGTACAATACCTGCCAGACTCCCTCGTTTTGAATTAGAAATAGTTGGAACCAGGTTTGTGCCGAACTAGTCGGCATGCTAATTTTGGCATCAATTTTAAGGTCATACTGACCCTGATCCAGCCCCAAATTCTGACATATATTTGATTTAAGTCCCACATAATCAGTACCCGGCAATACCGGGATCACAGTAATAGGTCCAATACTATAGTAAACCTCATTAGGACCTGTTAAAACATCCCCACCAATGTAGATGGATGCCATAAGAGCTATTTTTTCAATTCAATACAGAAAATACCAACAATTAAAAATTAACTAAATTAATTATTCTAACTTAATTATTCTAATTTAATTATTAATCTACTGAAATAAAAATAAAAAATTTAAAAGAAGAGAGAAAAAACTTATAGATCAGAGAGCTAACCTAGGAGAGAGAAGGTGTGAGAGTGTGAAATGAAATTTCGTTGTCATTTTCGGGCTATAAAGAACAGGGTCCGCTCCGGCATAGTGCGGACCCATATGGGGGTCCGCTCCGGCATTCTGCGGTCTCCCTCATATGGATCCACTCTGGCATTCTGCGGCCGTGCTAGATTTATAATTGTAAAAACGATGGTTATTTGGTTTATCATTTTTTTTAAAATGGTATAAATAAAAATTTCGGGTCCAAAACCATCTAATTGATTGCAATCATGTTTTTTTTTCTTTTTTTGAATAAGAAAAAGTAGAGGTCTAACGTAATAACTTTTATTTAATGTTTTTAAAGAACTTCATTTAAATTTCGAATCCACAACCTTCTATTATTCACAGAGTGTTATCTTTTGTCAATAAATCAAAGACTGATACTTATTCTAATTCCATTTGAAAAATATTTGTCATAGTTAATATGATAAACTCGTTTGTCGTTTCTTCCTGCAAAATTTTATTTTTATATATCTTTTAAGTTTTTTTTTTACTTTTTTTTTTTTCCAAAAGAAGAAATAGATCGTCCAAAACCTTTCAGAGTTTTTTCTTATATGATACATGAAGCTACATATATATCAAAGAATAATGACAACACAACAGGTCCAAGTTATTTTGCAGAATCTCGACGGAATGGAGTCACTAAAGTCGTCAGCAGAGGTGCTATCGGATCGGACTCTAATACTATTATATTTGTACCCGTACTCTGAATGTGTTCGGGTCCGAATTTCGATTCATATACTTATTTGTTTCAAATCAGGTCGGGTCCGGATCCAGATACCTATCTACCCGTAGATATTTCGGGTCCAGTTTTTCGGTTCCAGATAGATATATACTCATAACTTGTTTATAGATTATCGGGTTCGGATCCAGAGCGGGTACATGTCGCAACTCGCAAGCATTTGAGAAACACTTTACATTTAAATATAATTATAATTTTCTTAAACATTTCACATAATATATCATTATAATATAAATTAAAATCTGCTCCAAAATATTCAATGTGAGATAATTTTAGAAAGTAAAATATTGGAGATGGTGATTTCATTATATGATTCCAAAATTCAAGAATAGGATATTAATATCAATTTGATTTAATCAGTGAAGAGAGCAATAAATTTCAATAATCCGTGCAGAAAGATAGATACATGGTAGATAAAGAGATCAAGAAAGAAATTAATTAGTTTCGAAAATTTATAGGCAAAAAGTGAACATGACATTTGATTTCAATAATTTGTGCGAAAAGAGCAATAAATTTCATTCAAGAAATTAAAAAATACTACAAATGATTGGCTTTTCATAGTTATTAATATATGCGTTTATATTAAATAATTATAAAGAAATGGTATTATCATTTTATCAGGTATTTATACGGATATCGGGTCAGGTTCGGTTATGGGTCGGATAACATAATCAAACTCATATCCTATCCATTACAGTATCGGTTCCGGTTCGGATCCAGGTCAAATATTAAATATTAATTTTGTAACCGTATCCATAATTAACCGGTTATATTTTTTAAACCATATCCTATCCAAATTAATCGGTTCCGGTCGGTTCCGAATTGGATCCGAGTAATCGGGTAAAAAGTAGCACCTCTAGTCGTCAGATACGTATAAAAACAGTAAAAGGGAAATAAAGTTTTCCATACTAAGAATTAACTTTTGATATGATGAAAAAAATAATATCTAATGTGTGATAAAAATTTAAATAAATTATTTTTTGTAAATATTAAGTAGTTGCTCGAATGAATTTGACACCAGTTTTTCTCAAATTTCTCCGGAGCTGTCGGTGA
>JAJGRW010004170.1:0-55915 GCA_025461045.1 Carex parvula | reverse complement strand
ATTGAATCAAACAATTTGTCTGATGGAATCACATACAAATCAAATGAACTAAAGATTACAACCTTGAGTTCAAGCACCTCTTCTCCCTCTTCTTCCTTTTCTTCTTCATCTTCTTCACCATCAAACGGTTTTAATTACATTAGACATGAAGTTTGCAAGATGGATACGCTCGCAGGAATTGCAATCAAGTATGGTGTAGAGGTAACTCTATACAGATGCATGTTTCTTGAATCTTGGTTTTGTGCAATCAAATATCTAAAACTATTACCTTGATCTAGATAGCAGACGTGAAACGGCTAAATGGCCTTGCGACGGATCTACAGATGTTTGCTCATAAGACATTGCAAATCCCTTTCCAAGGAAGGCATCCTTCTATTTACCAAGAAATCAGCCGTGATGTGACCAAGGCAATTTATTGTTGTAGAGTGTGTACTGAACATTGCAGAGAAAACATCAATGGCCTTGAATCCCTCAAACTAAAGTCTCCGCCGCATCATCAAAAGACGTGTCTAGCAATCGGGCCACTACATGGACACTATGGACTCCCACCAATTGTTAAAAGAAAAGATGCAAAACACAAACCCAGCAAATCTCTTTGCTTGGGGAATGAAGATTTACTACTGATCAGCAAGGCAACTCCAAAGCAACATAGGAGGAGTCGAAGCCTACTAACAGGAGAGATGACAGGAGAAAATGGTAATTCCAAAATATTAAACAGCAGCACCAAAGACCTAATGCTAGTCCCGAAGGATCTTCCAGTACTGGTACGGTACCAACAATAGCATCACTGCTTGTGGATAAGTTACTTACCATTAGGAAATCTTCTAGCACCTCCAATTTGCAGGATTTCGACATTGCATCCTCCTATTCCCTGTTTGTTGCAACAAGCAAGTGGAATTTATTACCCGAAACATTTGCCCTGCCAAGTTTTGACGGTTTTCGCAATCCAATTGCATCTTGGAGAAACAAATCTGCACAGGATTAGGCCGTTCTGCTTATTCCTTTCTTATCGGTTTCGACAAACCTTTGATCATGGAATTTTTGCATAATGTAGACACTTTACATAGCACAAAAAGTCATATAATAAATGTAAAACTATACATCTGAATAACATTCACTTTAATTTATGTCTGAGGCGTTGTCTGTTAAATCTGTACTCTTCAAGCTCTTAAAAAACATGATTAAACTAACAATTAGTTTTTAAACCCCTTAGCGTTAAAATTCTGTATAGACACCTCACAGTTAAATGATGATTAAACAACAATTAAACCATTAAATGACACCACACCATTTTAAGTTTTAAACATTTTTTTTTATCTTGTAACATTATTTATTCTGTACAAATATTTCAAATTGTTCTAAAAATTGTAATTACACCATTAGAAGTTCTGATAATTTTTCCGTTAAGAGTATTGGTCTTATATGGGAACAATGAGAGAAACCTAAGATCAGAACTAGATATTCAAGTCACCGTCAGTCTCATAACTTCCATTACAAAATTTCTTGACCAGATACTTCACTCAATCATAGAATTGAAATGAACAAAAGAGAAGATCAATACAGCAAAACAATGCATTTAAATATGTTTGCATTCCATGTTAAAAATCATTGTTAACGACGAGAAGTTACAATGTCAAATACAACTTAATGGTGCAAAATATAAACCTCCAAAGTTTGATTCCAATTACTGCCGCTCTCAATGCAAAACACACAAGTCGAATTATTTTTCAGAGAATTAGTATCTCTTCCTTCAGTAATGCTGTGGTCCTACGAAGAACAAACTGTCATCTCGCAAAATAAGTTTCATTTATTATGCTGTCAATACAAAACTTAATAGTCTTCACTAAAAAAAGCTTGCTTTGAGGCTGCCAAAAAAATGTATTCTTTTGCTTGCCTTGTACAAATATTCAGTGCTCATGAAAATCAAACTAGCATATGACATCAAAATAAGAAGAAAGGGAACAAGAGAAAAAAATAAGCAAGTACCTAACTAGAAAAGAAAATCTAGAATCAAGAGGTTGTGCCCTTCTTCTCTCCTTTCTTCTCATCAGTATTGGCAGAGGCAACTTCAGTAGCAGCAGATACTGCATCACTAACAAGAGCCATTGGCCGGTGTTCTATGACCTCATCAATTAAACCAAAATCTTTTGCCTCTTCAGGGGACATAAACATGTCTCTTTCCATGCAATGCTCTATGCGCGGTATCGCCTGACCAGTGTGCTTTGCGTAAAGTGCATTCAGCCGCTCCCTCACCTTCAGAAGGTTGCACATGTAAAAGATATTTAATATTTGCTTAGTTGCTAATTTTAACAGTTTAACTAGGAGTAGGAAATATTTAAATTGAGTTGTTAGAAACAGCCTCAACAAGTCAAAATATCTATTCACACCAAATAAACATTGACATAACGCGTTACACATGCTCCTAGGTACTGTTTTACCAATTAAACAGCCCATTTACTGTGTTTTAATATGATAATGTATCAAGCAATCACCATTTTGACCCTTAAAGTTCTAATTTTAATTTTGGTCCTTGAAGTTTTTACCAAATTGGTCCTACCTTTAACATTCATTAGAAAATATTTTCATATATCACAGTCAATTTAGCATTGAAACTAGTGTGGATATGGTAGCACAAATCATACAAATAATGTGGATACAGTTGTAATTATTCATGACATCAAGCATCACTAAAAAATGACACTAGAATCGATGTCTGTTCCATCACAAATCAATAAAAATAGTATTCACATCCATCTCATACAAAATCATCAGGACATGGATCGTAACATGGATCTCAATGATGTTTTTTGACCAATAATTAATAATAGGATTAATTTGGTAAAAAAAAAAGAAAAATTTTAGGACCAAGTGATACTTTCAAACTTCTAAGGGCCAAAAAGATATATGAGTGATATTTAAGGACTATTTATGTAATTTACTCCTTTTTGTTTACTAATATTAGGATGTCTGTGCTAATCCTACTTTCTTAAGCACAAAATGAACTTGATTAATTAAATGATCTGATTTTGAAGCAATACGAGTGAGTCAAGGCGGTATAGTTGATTCTTTGCTTTGCTTTACTAGTTTCAACTGTTGTTATCTTTTGTTATCTAAAAGTAACCACATTACTTGGTTGGCAGTTTCAGAAGTAATAGAGCATGGATTATATAATGTCATTTTTTTTCAACTTTATATATAAGATCAAAAATATTAGAAATTAAAATAAATTTTGGTCGGACAAGAACTACTATTAGTTATTTGACACTTCTCTTTTTCAAAATAATACAAGAATAAATACAAAAATAATAATAATTGAGCTCAAGCCCGATTCGAGTTCAAATTACTGTGAACTTCATAGCTCAGTTGGTTTTCAACTCGAGTTCGAATGGATTTGACTTATAAACAAATCAAGCTAGAGCTAGGTTTTAAATCAAAATATCCATCCACAAAAATAACAGACCTTGAGAATCTCCTTGGCATGAATAGCAATGTCTGATGCCTGACCGGATGCACCGCCAGATGGCTGATGAATCATCACTCTTGCATTCGGTAATGCACGCCTCTCCCCCTTGGCACCTGCCGCGAGAAGAAGTGATGCCATAGATGCTGCCTGACCTATGCACAGTGTAGTCACCGGTGACCTGTCACATTTCCAGGGGTTATAAATTTTCAGGTCATAGTAATTTGGTACAAAGCAAGCATTTCAGTCTCAAATTTCATTAATGAAGAACATCTTGATCACAATTTGAATTTTCTCTTATCTACTAATTTAATCAAAACTGCTATGCATTTTGGCCCTTATGTTTGAAAAGTTCATACTAGTCCTTCAATGTTGATATTTGCACTGTAGCTGAAATTCTGGTCAACATATACATAAATGAGCCATTTTTATCACAAACTGATTCATTAAATCTTAACTCTTACAAAGGACAATAAGTTGGATACATGTTTTTATTTTGACATGTTCAATTATCTTTTGTTGCTAACAATATATAATGTAAAATTCTAGCAAAAGGCCCTTAAAATTGCAATTACTCTTTGCATTGTACTGCCAAGGCGAGCACCTAGTCAGGTCCTATACAGTACCTATTATCATATAATAGGATTAAGCTATGAAAGTGAAAAAAAAAATACAGTATAAAAAAGAAAAACTCATGGCATCTCTGAGGAATACATTTCTCTAATCTAGTTATTTATCCTGATCCCTTCTAGTTAAACAAACTAGATATCAATTAACCTGATATACTGCATGGTATCATAAATGGCAAGGCCAGCAGTAACGACTCCGCCAGGAGAGTTAAGGTAGAGGTTGATTGGCTTCGTGGGGTTCTCGGATTCGAGGAAGAGGAGCTGGGCGACGACAAGGGAGGCGGTGTCGTCAGCGATGGGACCATTGATGCACACGATGCGCTCTTTGAGGAGGCGTGAGAAGATATCGTATGCGCGCTCGCCTCGGGAGGTGTGCTCGATCACCATCGGCACCAGGCCATAGTGGCGACGCGAGGAGGCGGCGGGTGCGGAGAGGAAGGAGGGGGTAGGTCGGAGAGGCGTCGCCGGAGCATGGTGAGGCGGCGGAGGAAGGAGGGATTTATTAGGGATATAAAAAGATGGAAGAGAATTGGAATTCGGAGAGCGACTGAGAGAATGGGAGGAATTTTCCGAGTTTAGATCCTCTGAAGTAACTCAAATTTGGAGTTTAGATGGGGACCGTCCGATCAGAATCCCGGCCAATCCGGTCGAGGTGGAATGCACTGCATCCGTCTGCCAAAACAGATCTGACGGTCCGGATCTAAACCCAAAATTTGAGTTACTTTAGGTAATGACATTTTCCAACGTTTTTATTCGTCCAAACCAGCTTTCTTTTTCTAAATAGTTCGAACCGAATAGTATTAGAGTAGGGTTAAAATGCAATCAATGTTATTATTTTTATTTTTAAAGTCTAAATAGTTGATATGAATCATTTAACATGATTTCATATTAAAATGTGTTTGGATAATAATTTTTAGAATTCTTTACTAGTTGTTTAGAGAAGTACTAAATCACTATTTTTGAATGGTCCAGAATCTTTTAAAAACAGTGATTTTATATCTATTTAAAAAAATAGCAAAAAATTTCAAAAAAATAAAATTTTGTATCCAAGCACATTTTAATATGAAGAGCATATTGAACGGTTCAGATTGACTGTTTAAACTTTAAAAATAGACATATTGATATTAGAAAATGATGGGGCATTTTATCCAACAATTAAAGTGAAATGGCGAGTGAATAATTTTTATTATGATGGATTTAAAATACCGTTATTTTTTAGTATTCGAAAAACTAAGTATATCAGTTCAAATAGTAAAACATTTAATAAAAAATAGTAATAATAGACAGAGGCTATGGTAATATGCATAATACGGATGGATCCGTGTTATAGATTCATATCTTTATTTTCAAAGTTCAAAACAATCGATTCAAACTGCTATGCATGATCGATCACAGTTTTTGGATGGTTTAAAATTTTCTAATTGATTTTCTATCTATCTAAAAAATAGTAAAAATATTCTACAAAAATGTACATTTTGGTCTCCGAATACATTTTCATATCAAGATCATGTTAAATGATTCAAATGAACTGTTTGAACTTTAAATAAGAAAATGAATTTATAATGCGGGCCGCTGTGTAATATGCATATTTCCATAGTCATAATAATAATAGGAGCAAATAAGGATTCATGTGCACACGTGGAAGAAGTCGGAATACATTTTACAATTATACAATTAATCCTCCTTAAACAAACCAAATCTAGCTTCAGCATCAGTTGCCTAATTTAACTCTCAGAGGTGGATTGAAACATTATTAGCATCAACCATCCTTACTTTAACCCAAAGTAGCTTAATTTTACTGGCATATTATTGCACTGAAATGGAAATGAATTTATTGGAGCTCAATATTGAAGTGAATGTGAAATTGACACTAAATTGTCATTATAAACAGGTGCATAAATGAACATTTCTTTATGTAATTGGGTTATTTGATAAACAATTGTTAAGCCCTCTCTTGAACCGGTTAACCTAGCTGTCTTTATTCTATGCAAGGTATAATGTTGCTTTGAGTTGTGCAATTAGTCTCGGATAAGTTATCGATTTTTTTTACTTGAAGTGAATCTATTTTTATTAAGGATTGGCCATATGAAGAAAATGACGAGCATGGATTTGTTAAAGATCAGCTCTTTTCTAATTAAGATGCTCTCCCATTTCAAACTTGTTCACTCTTCATCTGATTATATGCAATTATCCGATTTGCCTGAGGTGTTTTCCTGCTTGTTATTTCTCTCTCCTTTTCATTCCAGAAATATCTTCCTATTATCTGATTGCTCTGCCATATAATGTTGGGTTGGCCAAACCTAATTGATATTTTGCCTGTTTGCCAAAACATTCTCCATTTTATGCTTTTGGTATGAAGCATATCATAAATTTTGCAGGTGAAAAATCAATGCTGTGTCTTATTTTGTTGAGAAAAACTTGAATGTTTAAACTTCTACAAGGACAAGACTCGTCAATTTCTCAAATTCATAGAATATATGTGAAACAATATTTATCATGATATTGATATCAAATTAAGCTCAGTTGCTGAAAATCTACTATACCAGTATTTCAGTCATAATATTTTGCCAGTACAAATTTCAATGTGGATTAATTAGGTCTCATGGCATTTTCTCATCTTTATACTTTTCCATTATTTATTAGACACTCTTTTCAAATTTCTGAACTCAATCAAAATTAACTAATCTATTATTGCACAAAAGTTACACATAAATGTAATGGTATATATATATCAACGTGTATACTGGTCGATTTCATAATATATATATATATTATAAATGAAGAAACTTAGCAAGGAGGAGCTGTTTTCAGTTTCAACAAACTACAAATCAGGGAATGTACCAGTTCACCATTTTAATTGATATGGCCAATCCTAGAATATACCAGTTTTGTTCCTTCAGTTAAGATCGAGTGATATGACCCATCACAGAAGTCTATCAGTTTCGTTCCTCCTGTTGACTCTAAAATACAAAGACATGAGTGAAACAGAAATCTCTTTTTACTGGATGTTTATATCAATAATTCAGGTCCACATTCAAACAACGAATTTATTTATGTATTTATTTTGAATAGTTGACCACCCCGCCTAATTCTGGTCCACAATACACATAAATTGTTTAAAAGAAATTCAAAGGAATTCACTGCTGGCCAGTATAAGGGTATTTCTGTCCAATTCATAAAAGATTAGAATTCCCCATCTCTTCCGATTCTGATTTTGAAATAGAAAAAGGTTACCAGGCAAAGTTTGGCTATCTTACTCGGGGCATTTCTCATGTCTGCCTTGGGTGAACTGCTTCACTATAATTATGTTAAAAGGTATTTTCTTGACTGATCCACAAACCATCACAATAGTACAAAAGTTGTCATAAATCAAGCAAAATAATTTAATAGCTGGATATGAATCATAAGCCAAGTTTGTTAACTAATATTGAAGTCCATACACTACTATATCCCTCAGTACAGCAATCAAACAAAAGCATACAAAAAAGGAGGAAACAAACATAACTTTATACTACTACATCCTTCCATTATATTGGCTTTCCTCTGTAACTGCCATCACTTCTATACTCAAACGCCTCTTACTATATTTCTTCATGTACCGGTCAATATTACACTGCTCTTCACCCGTACCAGCCTTTCTCTTTCTGGTCTTAGTGTATTTCTTGAAATATCGATCATTCACATTCCGGTCATAAACTGTGCAAGTTCCAACACAGGTACCATCTTCTGTCTTCACACTTAGCCTTCTCTTAAATATTGTTAAAACATGATCAGTGATGTTTTGCTTCAAACCCGCATTGTGGTCAAACCCGTTATCTGTTACATTTGAATCCACCAACTTTTCCAGACATGATCTTCTCTTATAATACTTGTACCCATACCAATTGCTCCTATTTTGGCTCCCGGAGTTGGTAGTAATCATGCCTTCAAAAGTATTCCCCTTGGGAAATTTCTTTGGTACCGATCAGTCACACTGTGGCTTTCAGAGCAAGTACCAGATGTTGTGACAAGGCTTCCTTTTTCTTAGCATACTTTTTTTCGTACCGGTCTCTTCCGTTTTCCCTACCCAGTTTGGAATCATCATTACCATTATGCAAATGTTTCCTCTTACTGTACTTCTTTGAGAACTTACAACTCTCTCTCAACTCAGATAATGGTTCAAATAAACATTTTGAACTCGCCAATGCAAGAACAACACTATTATAGCCAAAACTGATCGTCCTGCTATCTTAACCCCAATTGAACCAAGAGACAGCCTTTGCCTATATAACTCAATTTACCCCTTTTGGCAATACTAGGTCCAGACAACAGACCTGAATTCACCTTCTTCCTTGTAACCCTTCGAGACCCGTTCATCTGTAAATGCAATTGAATAGCTAAATCTTTATCATCAACCCTCTTAGTCTTAGTTAGCACATCACCAGTAGCCACTTCAGCAACCTTCTCTTCACCAATTAGCCCCAAAGCAGACATTTTTTTGTTTCTAACCAGCAATTTCGGCACTGGCAAACAGTCAATACAAGTAAAGGAACGATCATTACCAGCTTTCCCCAACTTTTGCCACGTGGCAAAATCGTAGCGGTGTTCTCGAGGAATGCAACAGAAGTGGACACGGCGTGAGCACTTTAAGCAGATGAGAGACTCCAATTTGGATATGTCATCATCGACTACTACGTCGTCTGGCTTGATTTGGAGGCAGTAAGAACAGATTTCACCCGATTTGGTACGGGAAAGACAAGTCTCACAAAGTAACAGGATCCGCCAAGCAGACTTGAGTATGTGGATAGGGTTTGATGTGCGATTCGGATTCGGATTTTGGTAATTGAGACCGCAACCGTGGCATAGACAGAGATCGGGGATGTCTCGGATCTTTTTAGAGAGCTGTTGCGAGGTGGGAGAAGGGGAGATTGGAAAAGGTTTCTTCTTTTTGTAAGTGAGTAGAATGGGTCGAGCTGATTGTGTCAAGTTGGTCGATTCTTCTTCGGCCATGGCAGATTGAACTAGAACTAGGGTTTGGGAAGTAGAGAAGAGGAGAGGAGGAGAGAGAGAGAGAGACACTCGGAAGGTGGAGATGGGGAGATCGACTTTAGTTGTAAAATGGTGTAAAGAATCACTGCGTATCCCTCTGAGATATCTCAACTTTTGCGTGACCGACGTGTACGGTACAAGTTTTATTTGTGATTCGAGATTCGTGTAGAACGTATTTGAACGATTAATATTGTTCATAAAAACACTCAAAGTTTGAGATATCTCAGAGGATGCAAATTTAAGAATCCCCTGTTACTACTTACAACGGTTTAATCACTGTAACTTTTGCCTTGTTTTAAACCGACGAACTTATATATACTACTTATTACTTGCATAATGACGAACTGTTTATTGTGCTCTGGAAATCCATTCATGATTTCATGTTTGCTGCCACGTTAGTAAAAAAGTATAATACCGTAAAAATAAAGCAAAAAAGATTCTCTCTAAATTTTTTTTTTGAGGAGAGATTCTCTCTAAATCGAAGACCGCATTAGGTAAGTCTAGTTTTTTGGCGCAGACAAGAAACTGGTAACTGATAAGAGGTAAGAAGAGCCGACATTTTCATTATTATCCAAAGTTTAATAGAAATTATTATTTACGTCCAGATTCTCGGTTTTTCGCCAAAAATGTCCACACCGGTCACAAAATAGCCGGCTTACTCTTTTTTTTCTTTTTTCTTTTTTTAGAGACACAATGAAGATCAAAATATTGAAATCTAACACTGAAAATTTGAATTTTTATTTAAATTATTTGTTAGATTACTTCTTTTGATGTGTAATTAGCATATTTATACTAAAATACGCTAGATTACTTGAAATTATGTTAAATTATACTAAATTAACAATAACTTTGCTAATTATGCTAAATACGGTAAATTACGCTAAAGTAGACCGATTTTGCTCATCTTTCATGAATCATAAAAAATAGTAAAAAAAATTCGAAAAATAGTAAAAATTGGTATTCTACAAGTTCATTATGTAACTAATTTACTGAGCTACTTGGATTGAATAATAGAAATTAAATGTAACTAATTGGCATCGCCGGCACGGATGCATGCGTATTTTCACAAGCTTTCCGAAAAGTGGTCATTTGATGAAATCAGACACTCGAGCGCCGTTTTATGACCGTTTGAAGTTTCATCGTCGTTTTTCGCCTTTTCAGTGAAGATATCGTCCTTATTCATATGTAATTTAGCGTAATTTACCGTATTTTAGCGTAATATAATGTAATTTAGTGTAATTTTAATTAATATAGTGCAATTCAATATAATTTTAAGTAATCTAGCGTATTTTAGTATAAATATGCTAATATATATCAAAGAAGTAATCTAACAAATAATTTAAACAAAAAAATTCAAATTTTCAGTGTTAGATTTCATTATTTTGCTCTTCATGGTGTCTCTAAAATAAAAATAAAAATAAAAAGTAAGCCAGCCACAAAATGGCCGGTTTATCGGGGGAGTAAGCCGGCCATTTTGTGGCCGGCTTGGGCATTTTTGGCGAAATCTCGGGAATCTGAGCATAAATAATAATTTCTATTAAACTTTGGATATTAATAAAAATGTCGGTAAGAAGAGTGCCATTTTGTTATTAATAGGGAAAACAAAAAAAATATATCAACAGTGAGAAATAGTTTTGCTAGATATTAAAAAATAGAAAAAATATTATGGTTTGTAATGTCCAGGGCAATGTAGCTGGACGTTATAAATCATAACGTTCAAATAATCTGATTGTTAATGATCTTTAATTAACAAAAAATAATGTAGCTGAACGTTATAGACTATAACGTTTAGCTACAGTGTTTTTTTTTTTTTTGCTTCAGTTTGTGTATTTTTTTGAAAAAAAAAATATTGTAGCTGAACGTTATAGACCATAATATCCAGCTACAGTGTTTTTGTTAATTAGAGATCATTAGCGATCAGATTAACTGGACATTATGATTTATAACGTCCGCTACAGTGCCTTGGACGTTACAAACCATAACGTTCTTCTTATTTTTCAAAATCTAGCGAAACCGTTCCTCATTATTGATATTTTTTGTTTTTTCTATTAATAAAAATTTCGGAAGAAGAGTGAGGTTGTCTGATACAACCGATTTTTTTATTGATAGAAAAATAAAATAAAAAATATCGAAAAGGGGTACGAAATTATAAACTTTTGAAATGCAAAATTATAAATGGATGTTATCTATAACATCTAGCTCTACAGTGTTTTTTTTATTAATTAAAATCGGACGGTTGGACCTTTGTTAATTTTACTCCATCTATTTTGAAAGCTTTAACTCCATTTAATTTTGTTATTGCAAATGGAAAATATTTCATTCATACTCCTTTTTTTTGTGAAAAAACATATTTCATTCATACTCAGAGGTGCATTTGCATCTGTATTTCTAACTATTTTTAGTTAACTGGTCAAAAACAGTTATAAAAGCTCTAACTCTACTTGATTACTCAAATACAGTGAGTCTGTTACATCCTTATATTGCTAATTGTCTCCAGGATAACTTCTATTTGCTAATTGATTCAAAAGATTCTGAATAATACAAAACTGTGATTTTCTACCTATCTAAAAAAATAATATATAATTTTAAAATGTAAAATTTGGTATCCAAGCAAATTTTAATATATATATATATAGAGTAAGGCTACGGTGCTTTGCAAAGTAAACCCACTCCTTTACTTCGGACCACTTTTTGGATTTTGAAAATCCAAACAACCGATCCGAACCGTTCAACATGTTTTAAATATTGAAATGTGCTTGGAGACCAAATTTTACATTTTTTGGAATTTTTTTACTATTTATTAAGCCACTTTGAAAATCGCTGATCCAACGGTGAACAGTAAAAAACAGTAAAATTTTCTGGACCACCGGATCAGAAACTTTCAAAGTGGCTTAATAAATAGTAAAAAAATTCAAAAAAATATAAAATTTTGTCTCCAAGCACATTTCAATATTTAGAACATGTTGAACGGTTCGGATTGGTTGTTTAGATTTTCAAAATCCAAAAAGTGGTCCGAAGTAAAGGGGTGGGTTTACTTTGCAAAGCACCGTAGCCTTACTCTATATATATATATATATATATATATATATAGAGGTTGGCTATTCTACTTCCATAAGCATATGCCCACATATGCTTATAACTAATTTTTGTGTTTACAATGTTCAAATGGTCGATCCGAACCGTTCATCTTGTTCTCCATATTAATATGTGCTTGGAGATCAAATTTTACATTTTTCAGAATTTTTTTACTATTTATTAAGCCACTTTGAAAATTGTTGATCCGGATGAACAGTAAAAACAGTGCAACAAAATTCTGGACCATATGATTAGCAATTTTCAATGTGGCTTAATAAATAGTAAAAAAATTCCGAAAAATGTAAAATTTGGTCTCCAAGAACATATTAATATGGAGAACAAGATGAACAGTTCAGATCGACCATTTGAACATTGGAAACGCAAAAATGAGTTATAAGCATATGTGGGCATATGCTTATGGAAGTAAAATAGCCAACCTCTATATATATATATATATATATATATATATATATATATATATATATATATATATATATATATATATATATATATCATGTTGAACGGTTCGGATCGACTATTTGGACTTTGAAAACGCAAAAAATGACTTATAAACATATGGCGTTGAAGTTCTTATATAAGTGTATTAGCCGGACTCTTCAATCAAACTCGATTTATATATTTCTAAGTTTTTTTTTCACATATTTCAAGTTGATAATAAACAGTTAAGGCGTCTGGCCTGAGGTTTGTGGCCCTTACAGATATAATTGACATTGATTTGTTAATTAATATAAACATGATCCATATTAGTAAAGTGAGGCTATTATACTATGCATAGCGCACATTAATCCGTACTATAAATTTATATCTTTATTTTTAAAGTTCATAGTTCATACAGTTGATCCGAACTGTCTAATATGCTCTCCATACAAAAATTGTAATTGGATGCCATTTTTTTTATTTGTTTAGAATATTTTTACTATTTGTTTAGATAGGTCGAAAATCACTTGATCTAATGATCGATTCTGAACCATCCGAAGGTAATGATTTTCTACCTATCTATTTAGACAGTAAACATACGCTAAAAATATTAAATTTGGTTTCCATGTATATTTTCACATGAACATCACGTTGAATAGTTCAGATTGTCTGTTTGGACTTTAAAAATAAAGATATGTATCTATAGTACGGACCAATATACACTATGCATAGTATCGTAGCTTCACTCCATATTGTATATATTGGTCTTATAATATTTTATTTGTACTCGTTAAGAATTAACATTCTATCTATTAAAATTAATTAACATTGTATATTTTAGGACCTCGCATTTTTCAGGTATGTACGTAATTTTCAAATATTATACGATAAATGTCACAAATTACATTAAAATATTTCTTCCGAGTAATTTTGTAATTCTTAAAAATGTTAATCATCACTAAAATTTTCTTATGTAGCTGTGTTCGTTTGCTGAATTTTGATATCTTTGTAATTAAGCACAGCAATTTTCTATCCAATTAAAAATTTGTCATAATTGTCTAAATCATAACAAATAACATGACATATGTAACAAAAAATTAATTAGGAAGCACAATTAAAAGTTTATCATATATAATTGTCTAAATCATAACAAATAACGACATAACCAGAAATTAATAACGAAGAAAAGACAAACATATCTTAATAAGATTTAAAAGAAAAAAATTAGTTTCATCTAAATTGTAAAATACTTCAACATAGTTAACTAACATAACAAAACAGATTTAACGATTTCATATATAACCACCTATTGCTGTCAACCATTTCCAAAAGCTCCTTGTAAATTGATGAACAGCTCACCATTAAACTTGCAGATACATCAGTTTATGTGAAACTATGCAGACTCTTCTATGGATGTCTCTAGGATTTGCAAACTGCACTCAACCGTAAAGCTGTCATCCTTGAAAAAAAATGATTTAATTAAACGGCCTATGTTCATAAAATTATCGAATCCCATCTTATATATTCCCTATTCTGCTGCAAGTACAAACCATGTTCATAGTGTTATGGTTTGATGCTATCCCGTTTTGATCTACTACTGAAACAAAGGAGAACCTTAACATTTTCTTTTGGTTCGCTCAGTAGCTGAACATCGAATCCTATATAATTATCTAAAGGGTCGACATATGGTCTCGTACTTATGCCATTTGGGTATTTGTCACGTCGACATATGGTCTCATACTTATGCCATTTGGGTATTTGTCACGTCACGTGATCAAATCACAGCGTATTTGTCATATCACGTCACGGCATGTCACGTATTTCCATCTCTCACGAAAAAGAAAGTCAAATAGAGATGAGTTGAAAGAAACTTTTCTTCAACAATTTTGATTTTTGTATTAAATTAAGAAACCAAAAAAAGGCAATATGTTATATTTTAATTAAAATAATTTCCTGCTGCATAGTGCGGTACTTTACTAGTAGATTTTTAATGCAAAAAGGATAAATTATGTACAAACTTAAAATTGTATAGGATTCATTATATCCGATGCATCAAAATTCGTGCACAAAAAAAAGAATAAAAGAATGCAAAGAAAAAAAAAATGTGCCCTACTCAATGAAGGCATAATTTACAATCATTATAAAAGAATAAACTCCTCAAAATCAATATCGAAATCAATTGCCCTGTCTTTCGCTCGACAACACCGTGTCGATCACCATCGGTACAATGTACCAACACGAGCTGAGAAAGAGAACTGCACCGGTACGGCCAAAGACGAGCATTACGCCTAGACTTGTAACCATGACCCACAAACCGGCTCCTAACCGGAGCCTCCTGTTACCAATTCTATTAACAATGTGGTTTGTTGCGGTACGGTAAATGGCATGCCGGAACAGGTCGGATTGGACGGTTTGGTTATTGGGACGGGCTGCGCTGGGCTGGAATTGTGCAATTCGATCCATTGATACCACTGATGCGGTACGAGATGGTGCGGCACTTCCTGTAGGTAGAGCTTCATTTGGTACCTTTTGCTTTCGTCTGCACCAACCTTTACTATTTCGATCCTGGAAGAATATGAATAAAGAAAAAAAAAATATGAGGTAATTTTCAAGCAATATTTATCTTTATTAGTTCAAAATATTAATAATTTACATATATTTACATCTAATAAGCACTGTGAGACAGATTTTTTCTTTGAATATATTTTACATATTATAATATAAATTATAATAATATCCTTATTTCATCTATTTACCACTATATAATATTATTGGCAACTAGTTGACCTGGTCCATTTAATCACTAAAAGTTTTGTTATGCAAAATTAAACTATAAATAATGCTTTATTGTAAACTATTTCAATTAATTGGTTGATTGAAATCGTGCAGTGTTCACCCCCAATTCCGAAATAATAATAATTCAGAAATGATCATATACAGCGCAGCAGTATCTACAAAAAGACCACATAATATTTAAAAACTGTTTAACGTGCAAAGCGCACTTAAAAATATATCAGTCCCTTGACAACCAGTGAGAGTACCAGACTTACTCAAACAGCAGCAGGTCAATCACAATGAACCCATTTGTGGGGCCCACATTGTGTGGAGCATAATTTTTCTTATTCCAACTCTTCTCATCCCCAGTAAGTTGTATTAGAAGCTAATCTCTAAAAGCAAAACATGGGTCATCATACTCTTCCAGATTTTCTTCAAATGTGTACATTGTGGGCAATTAATTGCATTTTTGTGATCTATATACAACACTTGGTGTTTACTAACAAGTTTCATGTTTTTTTTTTTTTTTTAGTTTGAAAATTACTAGATTGCAGGTTCAAAATTCATGCTTCAAAAAAATAATAAGAGAGAATTAATTGCTTGGGACTTGGTTATATTACCTTAGGCGTAGAAGTGTTGTTGTTAGAAGAAGGAATAAAGGATAAAGAAGATGTAGCACATTGCAGATCAAATGGGATGGTTTTTTTCATTTTCTTTTTCTTCCTTCTAAACTTTGGCCAAGGGAGACAAGGCAACCGCAACTTGTTCCTATTGTCTGCAACTGCACTTGCATGCAAACTGTCTTCCGGTTCATCGACTCGCGGCTTCCGGAAACACGAGAGGAGGTTCAAGCAAGAAGATGAAGACTTGGTGGCAGTGTTTTTGCTCTTTAAAGGCATAGAGAGTTGGAAAGAAGATTGAATGGTTTATGAGAGAGACTTTTGAGGAAAGCAATAGATAGAAGGATTAGGTTAGTTGGAGAGCACAAAGTATACCAAATCATCTTTGACAAGTTACACAAAAATATTGCATATAAAGGGGATTGGCTTTTTGGGTTTTATTATTATCTTTAAAAAAAAAATAGGCTATGTGGATACCACTTTATTTTACTAGGTACCAGTTGTCTTAATTTGAGCGATTAGAAACTTTCGAGTCATCTTTAATTCCTCGTTTTATTTTTAAAAAGGGCCAGCTTTTGCTCTTGAATATACTAATATATATTAAGCAAAAATGATTGTTAGCTCAAAGTGTACATGTCATGCTTCCACAAAAGACTTGTGATAAAGAAGCAAGAAATTAAACAGGCTATGTTATGTTATATACTTCTAATTCAGCAACGGCCACTACAATATATGGATATTTGCTTGATTTTCTTCAAGTTGGCAATTCAATTTTTTTAGATGTTATTCTCAAAAATTGAACATGTGTCTCTTGTGGTAAGCCTGTGGTTTTCTACATCTTTGAGAAAAATAATATAGATATTATGGCAATTCAATTAAATTACATCTTTGAGAAGGTTATATACAAGAACGAACAAAATTTGAATGTTTTCATACTCCGTTTTACATTTCAAATAAATTATACCGCCATAATATCTATCTTATTTTTCTGAGCAAAATAAACCCGATATTGAATATATTTTATTATTATTATTTCAGTACCTTTTCGTTTAAATGAATCAAAATCTTTTCCATCATAAACGAGAGAAAATATTATGTTCATTATGTTGGGAGTTTATCAATAAACAGTTTTACCGTTTGACCCTGAAAACCACTAACATCATACTACCAGAACATTTGAATAATTCAAGTATTCAACTAACAACAAAACATGTACAAAATATCATAAATTATTTATATACCTATATCAAATTGATCCCTAAAAATACCGAGCTTCAAAATCAGAATTTTATATACAGCAATTCTCAAAATTGTCTGGTCTGGTTCATAGCTCTTAGATGAAATTTCTATATTAACATCTAAATAAACATATCGGAGAAGGCACATGACAATTTGACATAAAGGGAAACAAAATGGAAAAAAAAAAAAAAATCAAAGCTATCTGCAAAAAATAAAAACTAAACACCATCTCCTATTGTCTCTTTCATTGATTTGCTTTTATCACGCTCCAAGAACCCTCGAAGCACCACCATTTTTTTATACTCCTCTGAATTCTTTTTATACTCATCTGAATTTACATCTATCTCTTCCAGTTTCTTCTCACTGGTACCGTGCTGTTCAGGTACCGTACCGGGTCTTAACATATACAGAACACTAAACCAGACACACATGCAAATCACACCTACTGTCAAACCACCTAAAACCATCAAAGCAAGTGCTAATGTTAGCACAAAGAGACCCATACAAGGACCATATCCATTTTTCTTCAAGCTTTCTTCATAGACTTTTTTTAAAGCGGGTTGATTAACGGGTTCAGGGTGAACCCGGATGACTCGTGCTGGTTTGGTCTGTGTTTGAACTGGGTCAAGTATCCGATATAGTGGGGCAGGTTCTGTTTTGATTTTCAGATTAGATGCCACATGGTGCACTATTGTTATTTCTTGGATTGATTGCGGTTTAGTTGGGGCATTGTTTCCCTTGTTCTTGTCCTGATAAGAAAATAGACGTGTGCAATTAATTTATTTAATTCAAGGGGTATTAATGGGTCAAGTCTACTCTAATTTAACAGTATTAACTAATGAGCAGTTTAACTATGAAAGTGACTCTGTGGAAACAACAACATGATACTTAAATATATTCTATAATACTATTCAACTCAATTATTCATCAACCATTGCAAATGGAAAGGCAAATGATGATGAAATTATGAGAGTGAAATTTGCTTCTTGGAAAACAGAGACCACGAACTTATAAAAGACGCTCAATCAAGCGTCAATTCTGATTACTTAACGGCAGCATAAAGCATTTGATTATTTGATTTGAATAATTTTAATTGACATGTGATAATTTCGATTTAATTTAATGCAAATATTTATTATCCGCGAAAGAGATAATAACATCTCATAGAAGAATAGAACTAATCAATAATTTAAGTAATAAGTTATTAAAACAAATAGATTCTGAATGATTATAGATTCAAACTCTAATAGACAAAATTTGGAAACATATATAAATTTTTTCATCACTCAAAACAACTAAAAAATGTCCAAGGATACCTCCAGTTGTGTTAAGAATGGAGTAGACACACTTACAGGTGCTACTTTTACCCATTATCCGGATCTGATCTGGAACCGAACCGGATCCGAACCGAAACTGATACGGATCCAATTAATTTGGATAGGGAATGGTATAAAAAATATAACCAGTTAAATTATAAGTATAGTTACAAAATTAATAATTTAATATCCAAACCGGAACCGATATTGTAATGGATAAGATATGAGTTTGATTTAACTATCCAACCCATAACCGAACCCGACCCAATACCCATATAAATACCCGATAAAATGATAATACCATTCTTTTATAATTATTTAATATACAAATATATATTAATAACTATGAAAAGTCAATCATTTGTAATATTTAAAAAAAAACAAATTATAATATATATCATATCTAGATTAATAATTAATTTCTTTATTTGTTTTAAATCAAATTTCACGTTACTCACATTTTACATTTTTACCTAGTACTTTCTTAAATAAATTTATTGCTCTTTTCTCAAAAAATTATTGAAATCAAATGTCACGTTTATACTTTGCTTATAAATTGTCAAAACTAATAATTTCTTGATCTCTTTGTCTATCATGTACCTGCTCTGGATTCGGACCAGCCCCAGATTCGGACCAGACCCGATAATCCATAAACAAGTTATGGGTATCTATCTACCCAAAACTGAAAGACTGGACCCGAAATATCTACAGGTAGATAGATATTCGGATCCGGACCCAACCTGATTTGAAACTAATAAATATATGGATCTAAATTCGGACCCAAACATTTTTAGAGTACGAGTTCAAATATCATAGTATCCGGATCTTACGCAACCCGATAGCACCTCTAGAAACTAAAACTAAAATATCACAAGAATAAGGGGTGGGACCCGCAGAACCTTCCTGCGTATATGAAGTTTTTCCTTGTTCATTTTTCTTTCTTTGGTTCTATCCTACCGAATTTTCCTTTTCCTGTTTTTTTGGTTCTATCTTCCTGCGTAATGAATTAGGCTTGACCGCTTGACTAAACTTATTTTGTTAAAAATTGACCGCTTGACTAAACTTTACCTTTTCCCGGACACAGAGTTCTATGCCCGAAAATGAGGAATTCGTATCCTCTGCATTAATTAAAAAAAGAAAACTTTTGAGTTAATGCATCTGGACCGCCATATCTGCTTTAAGATCCGTGCAGAGTAGATCAACACTAATATTAAACAGTTTCCTGCGTTATATGCAAGAGCCGGATTAGCTCCGTTTAAAATCAGACGGCGAAGATGCATTAACACAAAAGATGCTCTATTAAATTAATGTTGACGATGCGAACTCGAAAATAAGCTCCAAACCCGCTAAATAGACCAAATTTGACTGCAGAGCTTTTCTGTGGCACATCACGTGGGGCTACTCGTGTCGAAATCGTTGAGAATGCATTATATATAAATAATTACTAGTTTATAGCAAAGACGTAATTAATTGTTTTTAGCTGTGCAAATATTATTTCTTACCAGATAATTGATAATATAGGATTTCATTAGCCTGATAACTGCTCTGAAAAAAGAGACGCATATATATGTCGGGTATTTATCAGTACCCTTTTCTTTTTAGATGCCAAAAAGGAAATGAAAGAGACAATTGCCTTTTCCAAATTCTTGTACTTCTACATGCAACATATTATATCGCAAGGAAGTGGGTACAGAAAAAACACGTTTCCTTAATATCTAAGTCTCGTTAGAGGAATGGAGAAAATGCTTAACAATCATTGCTAATTCTATGGTAGCTTACTAGCTTTTGTTCAGTTTAGGATTTGTCTAGAACAAGTAGGTACACAAATCATGCTTAACAGTATTACTAAGCGTACACCTAATTTTACCTCCTAAATAATAATACATTTACTGTCTGGTTTTTTTATTTGCAAATTGCAATTCATAGATAATATGACACATGTTACAACTCTTCTTTTCAAAACTACTGCCTTTAAGTCATTCAGAAAATGTTTTTTTTTTTTTTTCAAGAACATGATCATGTAAGGTTATGATTATATTTGACAACAATTTTTCTTGAAAAATTATTTTTATAGAGCACACTATGCACCTCTTATCTGCACCTTATAATTATTTATAATTAACACACAAATTATTTATTGATAAAATTGTAATATATTTATACAGAACAAGTTAAAAATATATTTCAGACTTTTATTCTTAATAATGTGAAGTATAATTAATTTTATCATCAAGAGTAAAAAAAATTCATGAGAAAAATATAAATATATTTAAGATACCGATAAGAAATGCTACAAGAAGTATTGTTGTCGAATCTCTTTTTATTTTTAGAGAGGGTTTTAAAAATAATTTTGCTAGCACGCAACCCAAATTTAATTGGATAAAAGATATTATAATTAGTATCATTTAGTTACCTTGAAAGTATAAAAATGCCTAAAAGAGAAATCATACAACTCAAGAAAGTATGCTTATTTCAGAAAAGAAATAACAACTACTTAAATTGCTTCATGTAATATGCTGTGTCCAGTTCATGTTATACACTTACCCTTTTTTCATATAAAAAGGAAAATCGAAGTTTAATTCCAAAATTGGTAAAATCAATTCTCATTTATCTCTTTAAATTACTTTGACATTTTTCCTTAAATAATTTCAAGTAGCAAAAGTGCAAAACAGTGCAATCAACTTCGAGGAGAAAGAAGAATCACAACCTAATGTAAATATCTTAAGGTGAATTGTTCAGAATTTAAGAAATCATAAGGCCAAAAAAGGTACCTTGAAACTTTTGCGACAATTCATCTCCTTCTTTCTTTCTTTCTTTCCTCCGATCGCCTCTCCGCAAGTACTCTTCTGATCAGACTCACCACCGGAGGTTTCCACTGGGACCACCGCAAGCCTCTTCCCTCGAGATCCATTTGTTACCTCATCATCTGACATGTCAGCACCGCCACCGAAGCATGAGAGAACCGCCAAAAAGCCTCTTCTTCTCTTCCTCTCACAGTTTGAGTTTGATCTCTCTTCTTTGCAATCCATTTGGTAGTTACTTAAACCCCTTTCAACACCAGGGTTTCATAACGAGAGGAGAGGAGAGGAGATATTAGGTAAGGAGAATTGCTGTGTGGAGACTTTGTAACGGAGAAGAGATTAAAGTTCTCATTTTGACCACGGCTACTATTCTTTTTGCTCTGTTTCTCTTTTTCCATTTCCTTTTTCTGATATTTAACGATCTTTTTTTTATCTTATGTAGATTAGAGTGTGTAGATAAATATATAGCGGAAGAGAACAAGTGACGATGGATAACAAAACTTCACCGCTTCGTGAAACGGACAAGATACTACCACATGTGATCGAAATGGAGGAGGGAGAGGCAGGTCTCGTGGGGAATTATCATCTTCCCCGGTACCGTAATAGATAACTTTTACAATTACTGGATCTGGACCGTTCTTTTTAACTTGGCACGAATGTCAAAGCCCAATAATAATGCCCCTGCGGTAGCCCGAATCTCAAAGCAGCTGAAAGTTAATCACAAACCGTAAAGTGAAGGGAATCTTTTACAGTAATGGCGAGGATACTTGTCCGTCTCGTGGGAGGGAGTACATGTTCTCTGAGGTAACATATTATTTCTCTTTAGATCCCTACCGTTTGATCAGAATCCTTGAAAATCCGGCAGAGAATGAATGTACGGGACCCTTTAATATTCGTGCAGATTCTAATCGAACGGTCATGATCTAAATAGAAATATTCTGTTACCTTAGGTGATATGAATTCGGGCTGGTGGTGGCCCCACGCATTTCGCTCCACTTGTAGTTGTAGTAGCGTTAAATGAGTAAAAACAATTTCGGCCGCTTGCTACTGCTAGAGGTGCGATTTTATCAGATTATCCGGTTTCGATCGTTTCGAACCGACACAATTATAAATTTAATATTATTATATTTAATCTAAATAGAATTTATATTCTTATGGTTCTAATTTACCTGTTCGATCTAAATTCAAATTTAACTCGATACTCATATAAATATTCTAAAAAATGGAACATATCATTTTATTTTTATTTTAAATTTGCAAAGTTTATGATATGCTGATACAGTGAAATTTTCCTTGAACGCATCACATTGATTTAAGTGGCTTTATGAATTATAATCAGATTCTTGTAGATTTTTTTGTCAAGTAATTGATTTTAAGGGGAAATGAACTTGGTTTTATGGACTACTAATAGAAATTAAGTGGAGAATTATGTACTTTATAAAACAAATATTACGATCTATTCGATATTGATTAAGTGCTGCATGAAATTTTTTTCTTTACAAATATTTATATTTTTATGAATGTAAATTTTGAGACACAAGAAAAATGTGCTCAAAATAGTCCTAGTAAAAATTAAAAAAAATGGTACGGTAAGTAATACACCGATAAATCTTTTGTGTACCTTTTTTTTTTAAATGAACATGAAAATCAAATCTTCAATATTATATTTAAAAATATATTAACGAACTTTGTAAAATTCTTTAACATTTATAACTTTTACAGTTTATATCGGTGAACTACACTCAAAAAGAAGCTGAACAAGATTGAAAATAAAATAGACTGATTATCTTGGGAGGCACCAAGATGCAAACGCAACAACTTTCTCGAGTTACTTTTTTGTGTTGGCCAAAACAAATTTAGACAAACATTGCTATTGTTTGGCGTCGATCACAAATTGAGATCACGTTTATAGCAGGACGTCAAAGTTAAGTACATTATATCTTAGTAGTTCCTAAAAGTTATTTATAATAAAACAAATCTTATGTTGACAAAATTAATTTGGTTGAAGTGATGACACAAATGAAAAGAAGGTAATGTCCCACATAATTTCATTATTTAAAATAAGTTATCTCCAATATCTCAAAAGTTATTTTGAAATAATAGCGTCATCAAATTATTAGTTTTTAAATAAATTAATAATAGTATACATTAGTAAACAATAATGTTATATAGGCAAGTGGACAACATTATACTTTATTTTTTGTATTAATATTTCACAACTTCTATAATAAAATGAAAAGGCTATGATTTATCATTTAAATTTCATGTCAACATTCTTTACACATGAATTAATTTATTTCAAAATAAATAATCAATTTAATTGATGCAATTTTATTCCAAATGACATTCGACAATATTACAAATCTTGTTTGATTATATTTTTACGTTACCAAATTTTAGCGGGTACATACAAAAGTAGATCCTTTTTAATAATAAAACCTTTTCTAAATAAACATTTACTTCCAATTTTTAAGCGCCAACCTTCGTTACACAAAAAAATCGAAAGTTACCTTAAAATAAAATAAAAAAATCATAACCTTCATATCGTATAAATCTCTGCTATAAATATTACGTATCCAATATTGCAGACTTACAGTCAAGCATAAGAGCTTCAACATAAAAATATTTTCTCAATAGAATTTTTATTATTTTGTTAACTAATATCCGTCTCCTCATTTGTGATCAATCTAGGATTAAAAGTTGAATAATAGAAAATAATTGGTGGCTAGCATGATCCCGTATTATAGCATGCCAAGTAAAAAAGCTATTCAATTGGAAAAACTTATGCTCATATAAATATTATTTACAATTAAATAATAAGGAAAATATTATTTACAATTAAAATAATAAGGAAACAATTTCTAAAGTTATGTTGGTTAGCTCATTTTTTTCTCGTATAATTTATAATTTATAAATATGTTCCAAATTTTATAGTCCTGAAATTCTATTTGGCTGACATAAATGCTCTTTCATATAATTTATTTGGTTCGAATCAAATTCTACCACATGACATGCGAGGAAAAAAAAATTGTTAATGCCTAGGGGGAATTTCATGTATACCCCTCAAATATTAAAATTACGTATTCCCCCTCTAAACTTTATAATATCATATTTACCCTTCTAAACGTCAAAAACTCATATATTTATCCATTTTGTTGCCTTTTTTTATTAAGCTCATTTCAAATTTATAAAATACCTTGTTTACCCTTCTTCAATTTTCAAATATATATATCTGTTCTTGCAAGCTCAAACAGAGTATATGCCACCAATCTTACCAGGTATAGGTATTCAAATAAACCCAATCAAAGAGAAATCGGTGGTAGCTTTAGCTTCTACACATTTGTGATATGGGCTGATCAACTCAATAACTTCTGTTCTAACGTGGTGGGAGCAGTGTTGTAAATAACGGTATGCGCTCGTCGGACAGATAGAGTATTGCCAAGCGATTAATCGGAAATAATCGGTCATAATTGAAAATAATCAGCCGATTAGTAGGAAAAATCTGTGACGGTTTAATCACCGCCAATGACTAATCGGCCGATTAATCGACTTAAACGGTTGTTTTTTACAACACTGGATAGGAGACCGTGCCTTCTTCATTTGCAACTCCATTGGAGGTGATGCACATGAACTTGGTACCAAAATTTAACTCAATCCATTGAAATTTGAATTTACGGGAGCATTCCGTTTCATTGTCAACTTTTTTTTTTTTTTTTAATTTGACCTCCTAAGTGATCCTGCGGTTTAACATAAGCTTACTTTAAATTTTAACGGCCCTCCAACTCTTTTCTAACTATTTATTTGCCTGTAACTAGTCTTGAATCATTAAATGATGCATTTTAAAAATAATAATTTTAAATATAAGGAGGATTCAAATGTAATTTTTTTATGCATCAACCGTTCAATCATTGTTAAAATTCCTGACAACATAAAATCTAAAATTAGTTAGATATGATTAATATTATTTATTCTACACGTGCATACGAAATACTTTATTTTGATGAGAATAAGAAGCTTCAAAATTCGATATCTAGCTTAATGTTTATCGCTTTTTTAGGAAAAAAGATATTATATTTGCAATATCTCTTTGGTTTTTAAGATACAAAAATTACAAAAGGAAAAATAATTATTACGGCATATCTTTGTTGATAAGTAAAAAGACTACAATTTTTCAACCAAAGATCGGTGATTAGCAATACACAAAAAGCTTTTGCGCAAGTTTCTAAAATCAAAATCGTGTCGTTTTAATTTTCGTTTGGGTTCTAAAGAAAAAAAAATCTGTTGCTTGTGCTTCTATTTTGATCATATGTCATAGAAATTAGAAAAAGTAATTTGTTATAGTAATTTTTTTAAGATTCTTAATAACAAAAAAAAATTGTTACAATTTAATTTACACTCATTAAGCAATAATCACAAAAGCTTTCCAATTTTTTTTTTCGGGTTTATTAAAACTGATTAAATGTTAAAAAAGTATATTGTATATGCCCATTTTATTTTTTTCAAATTTGCAAAGTTTATGTTATGCTGATATAGTGATACTTTCCTTGAACGCATCACATTGATTTAAGTGGCTTTATGAATTATAATCAGATTATTGTAGATTTTTTTTGTCAAGTAAGTGATTTTAAGGGAAATGAACTTGTTTTTTATGGACTACTAATGAAAATTAAGCAGAGAATTATGTATTTTATGAAATAAATATTGCAATCTATTTGATATTGATCAAGTGTTGCATGAAAATTTTTCTTTGTAAATGTTTATATTTCTATGAATGTAAATTTTGAGACATGAAAAATGTGCTCAAATGTTCCTAAAAAAAGAAATAAAAATGATATGGTAAGTATTACACAGATAAATACTTTTTTAAATGAATATAAAAATCAAATCTTTCAATATTAAATATTTAAAGATATATTAACAAACTTTGAACCTGCGACCTTCTCCAACTTTTATAAATTTCAAAAGTTTACAAATATTTTCAAAGGTTATACGCAAAGATGCAAATGAAACAACTTTCTTGAGATTGGCCAAAACAAATTTAGATGTCGACATTGCTGAATAATATCATAACAGGATATGAGTGTTAAGTACATTATATTTTGATAATTTCTAAAAATACTTCTAAGTAAATAATATCATTATTATTATCAAATACTTATAGTGTTAACAAAATTAACTTTTTTGTTTGAGTGATGATATAAAGGGAAAAATGGTAATGTCCCACATAAGAATTATATTAAATTATTTAATATAAGTTATCTCCAATATCTCAAAATTGATTTTGAAATAACTTGTTATCAAATTATTAGTTTTTTAATAAATCAATAATAGTACACATTTGTAAACAAAGTGTTACATAGGTAAGTGGACATGACTATACTGTATTCTCTGTATTAATAGTGTTCACAACTTCTATAATGAAATTAAAAGACTATGTTTTATCATTTAAATTGCATGTCAACATGATTTACACATGAATTAATTAATTTCAACATAATTGATTGGTTTAATTGATGTAATTTTATTCCGCATGACATTTGACAATATTACAAATCTTATTTGATTATATGTTTACGTTACAAAATATTATGGGGTAGATGACAAAAGAAGATTTTTCTAATAATAAAACCTTTTTCTAAATAAACATTTGCTTCCAATTTTTAAGCGGCAATCTTCCATACGAACAAAAAAACAGAAGTTACCGTAAAATTTAATTAACTTGTCCTATTGTTCTATAGTTCTATAGTCCTATACTCCTATAGTTCTATTTGGCTATCATAAATGCTCTTTCCTATAATTTATTTGGTTCAAATCAAATTCTACCACGCGAAAAAAATATTATGTCAATCCTAGGCATTAAAATTTTAACAGACATGTCGCATATTGATAAATAATTTTTGTTATTTTATTTTTTTATAATACATGTTTAATAAAAAAAAAAAATTATAGATCGAACTAACAACAATGCATAGATGTGTTCATCGGGTCCGGTTTAATCAGTTTTAAACTGAAGACAGAGTTCGGATTAAACAGTTTGGAAGAGTTACGGCTCGGGGGAGTACATATCCTCTGAGGTAACATAATATCTGTCTTAGATCCGGACCGTTTGATCAGAATTCAGAAAAATCCGGGCCGAGATAGAATACTTTGCTAACAATTAACTATTATAAAATATCTTCATTACACATTAGTGATTATTTTTCATGCACGTTTGCTAAATTTGGTGGATGAAATGTTTGGTCTAATTTGATGTAATAAACTTGTTTGAATGGTATACAGCTTGGACCATCATTTTATTAAATTGATTAATTGGTGGTCTCATGTTCTAATCCACTGATCAATCAGTGATAACTAATTATTAAACATAAGTGTCTATCAATGTTAAGATTAGATTTTTTAATAGTTTTTTTTTTTTTTTTTTTTTTTTTTTTTGAAAGATTAGATTTTTTAATAGTTGAGTTGCTTTTTTGAGTCCACAGAAATAAAACGACGAAGGAAACATTTATTTTGTTTTACCTTTTTTTTTATTTTTTGAAAAATGGAACTCTTGCATGTTGCTATCTATTGTCATCAAATTGACAAGTCGAGTGTAAATTGAAGAGGAATAATTTTACACGGATAATTTTAAAAACTGTGCAGATGAACTATGTAAATTGAAGAGGAAATTATGTATGAAATTTGAAGCAAAAAAAAGATAAGCTCTGTAATGAACGAGAGAGAAATGAAAATTTCAGATGATAGTTAACAACCCTCGTATATTTTAGAATTCAAACTAAAGACCAAATAATTGTTTAGTCCAGTTAGGATTTAGTAGAAGATAGGTTATGCAAATAAGCAAAAGAGTGAGGCTATGGTACTATGTATAACATTAAGTGGTATGTACTATGGATTAATATCTTTATTTTTTAAAGTTCAAACAGTTAATCTGAACCGTTTAATATGATCTCTATATAAATATGTAATTTGTAAATTAAATATTACATTTTTTTAGAATTTTTTTACTATTTTTTTATAAGACAGGTAGAAAATCACCACTTTTAAATAGTTTAATTTTTTTAAATCAAACGATTTTTCTATCAATGCAAAAAGATTCTAATAAATATAAATTTAATCTTCAACATATTTTTATATGAAAATCATGTTGAATAGTTCAGATCGATTATTTAATTTTAGGGAGAATTTCACATATACCCCTTAGAAACTTCAAAATTACGTATTTTGCCCTCTAAACTTTGAAATTACATATTTCCCACTCTAAACTTCAAAAACTCACAAATTTATCCATTTTGCTGTCTTTTATATTAAAACTCATTCTAAAATTATAAAATACCCATTTTACCCTTTATTAAAAGCATATAAAAGCCCATCAGACTCAAATTTGAATCTGAAGGGTTCCTATACAGTCCAATTCGCGCGCATCACATTAAGATATGTGCGCATCACTTCAACATTCGTGCTGATCTAGCATGCACGGATCTTAAAGCAATTCTGATTGTGCGTATCACATTAAGATCTGTGCATGTCACTTCAATATGCGTGTGTGTTCGCATCAAGATATGTGTCTCTTACGCGCACAGATCTAAAAACAATTCGGACGGTAGATATACCGTTCAGATTCAAATTTGAATCCGATGGGCTTTATATGTTTTAATAAAGGGTAAAACGGGTATTTTATAAATTTAGAATGAGTTTTAATATAAAAGACAATAAAATAAGTAATTTGTGAGTATTTGAAGTTTAGAGGGGGAAATACGTAATTTCAAACTTTAGAGGGTGAAATACGTAATTTTGAAGTTTTTGGGGGTATACTTGAAATTCCCCCTTAATTTAAAAACAAAAAAAAATTCTACGGACCAATCAACCATATGTACAGTACCAATGTTCGCTTCAATTTCTTACGTAGCTCTATTATTATTATATGTTAGTACGGGAATTCCTTAGCCAGTCCTGGAACAGTAACTTGAGGCCCAAAAGCATCGGCCTTAAGCCCAAAATTGACAGTTTTCTGGGAAATTTCAGAATAACTCAATTGTGCATTTGCAACTGACTAGTCAACAGTCGCTAAGAGAGAAAACAAAGAGGAAAGAGCAAGTGAAGTAAAATGGAGATGGAGAAGGGGAAAAGCAAGGTGGTGAGAAGCGCAGAGAAGCTGGTGGAGATGGCCATGGCAGGGCGCGACGCCTCTCACGACGCCGCACATGCTTTCCGCGTTCGCGACCTCGCGCTCTCTCTCGCCTCTGAAGAAGGTTTAGGTAGCGATCCAACCTCAGATAGCGACAGCCTAGAGATTGTAAACTCTTCTCTTCTCTTAACTTCTCTTTTAGAATTTATATACAAAATTCAAGGTGTACATCAGTACCATGATCTAACATAATTTATTTTAGACAGCCATTAGACATAAGGGAAATTTCATGTATACCCCTCAAAATCTCAAAATTTCGTAATTTCCCCTCTAAAATTTATAATATAATATTTACCCCTTTAAATATCTAAAACTCACAAATTTACCCAATTTATTGTCTTTCCTATTAAAACTCAGACCCATTTTATCCTTTATTAAAACAAATATATGTAGTCTGTGTAAGAAAAATGTTCCGGCTTCTAACTGATAGGTTTCTGAGGACAAATGGTTCATTTCTCTATTTGTCTCTCTTCCAATTGAGATCCCTAATGAATAATCTATGAGCTGTTAGTATTTATGCTTTATTCTATGGAAAGAGTTTTTTTAGTGGAATTAACTGAAATTGTCCAGTCATTAAATGCTTATTTGAGAATGAATAACTTTTTTTTTCCAATTGGAGTATTAACTACTAATCTTTGTTCTCTGATTGGAAAATTATTTCTGTACCTTTCTCTTTAGGTGGAACTGGCAGCACTTTTCCATGACATTGGTAATTTTCAATATTGCTGTCTGAACTTAAAAATAATATTATTTCTTGCTGGTAGTTATTTTTATCAATTTTGTCTTTTATTATAGGTGATTACAAGTACATGAAGTGAGCGCCTTTGGTCATAGCTTATCAACCGTGCATAGAAAGTTTGCAAATTGTTTATCAGTTTATTTTCCTTACTAAATTGAAACAATAACTACGGTACTTTTGTGTGAAATTAGAAACTCTGTTGAGGATACAAGCGTTGTAGAGCGTTTCCTCGATGAAGAGGGGTTACAGGAGAGTAAAAGAGAGAAGATACTTTCAATTATTAAAGGAATGGGTAAGCATTTCTTAAGTAAATATTGATTTGTAATTATTCTCACTAGTTTATGGTAACTCTCTTAAAACTTAGATTATGTAACTTTCTCAGCTGAGAAATTTGTTTATTCTTTCTACGCGTGGATTTGGGGCAGGTTCAGAGTGAAGTTCAGAAATATTAACTATTTGCTTTTTATATAGAAATTATTCTTGCTTCGTTTTTTGCATCTATATAGGATTCAAAAATGAAGTTTCACAAACAGCACCTATCAAATTCCCCGCTGAATTTGGAGTTGTGCAGGATGCTGACCGCCTTGATTCAATTGGTGCTATTGGTAATTTTTTTTTTTTTTTAAACTTTGTTCTAGGATATTTTGACAGCCATAGCAGTTGGTTCAATGGTTATCAAAATAGAAAATTAAAATTGTAGATGTATTTTCTACAATTTAGATAGGCTGTGTATTAAATTTTGGTGCAATTGTAAAACAGCTTGGTCATCAATTAAGTGATTTGAAAAAAAAAAGCTGTTGTTTTATCGGCATTTTTGTGGGTGCCAAATGATTCTCAAATTGCACCAAATTTGATGAAGAGTACGTTTTTATGAATTTTTTATTTTGACAAAACTTTGAAATCAGTGTTTGGTGTCAAAAGAATCGGTTTTTAATAGCACATACCTGTGCTTCTTCCTCTAATAGGAAAGAGCAGTTGCAGTGTACTTTTATTCCTGCCTGACTTGTCAACGAAAATGATTTATTGGCCCAATATGACCCATCCAAATCCGAGATCTATTGGCCCACCGAAAATGAGTAGGCCCAATATGACCTATCCAAACCTGAGAAAACATGCCTGTGTTAGCCTCGACCAATGATTTCATTTCGTTCTTTGGAAGGAATTGCAAGGTGCTTCACATATGGAGGCAGTGTAAACCAAATACTGCATGATCCCAACATCCCTCCCCGACAAAATTTATCAAAAGAGAAGTACATGAACAAAGATGAGAAGCAAACCACCGTAAACCATTTCCATGAGAAGCTCTTCAAGCTCAAGGATTTGATGAAAACTGAGGTAACTTTGTAAGTTTCAAACTTAGAGATAGCAGTTGATCATTCCTTATGTTTTACGGGTCTTGTGCTTCACTTGTAAAACTTAGGCTGGTAGAAGGAGGGCTGAGAAAAGGCACAAGTTTATGCAAGATTTCTTAAGAGAGTTCTATGAAGAATGGGAAGGAAAAGCCTGATTATAGAAGCTTGGTCATGTCTATGTACTCACTGCATATCTGACTATTTATTTTATGAATCTTGGCAATGTCCATCTATTTGCTTCATGATTGAACTATTTTATGAATCGTGCAGTTTAGTAAAGGATTTCTTTCCGAACATATTAAGTATCAATCCAACAATTAGCTTGGACCATTATCATGTTGAGAGACCTTATTTGATTTGAAAAAGAATCTCTTAATTCCAACACCACAACTCCATACAACTATAAAGTAGCTACATTTTCTACATAGAACTATGCAAATTCAAGAAACACGCAGTTACAATATATATTACATATGAATAAAGAAAATAACTCACACCTCAATCTCACATCCCCATTTTTTCTTATATATATGTTTTTTCTCCTATAGCAACTTAATCTCTCTTAGCAAGGGTTACTTAAGACCATATTTCATGTACATGGTCAATGCAAGCTTAGGCGCGATCGGGTGATTTTCGACCACTTTTACGTGATACCGGTAAAGGATAGCCGATGCAGCGAATTTCATCTGGTAATAGGCAAAGTCTTTACCCAAGCATAGTCTCGGGCCACCATTGAAAGCGGTAAATTTATATGCCGATTCGCTCATGAACCGGCCATCTCTGAGCCACCTCTCGGGCTTGTACTCACGGCAATCTTCTCCCCAAATGCTCTCCATTCTTCCCATGGAGTACATTGCGTAAATTATCTTTGTTCCCTTCTTTAGTACTGTTCCATCAGGGAAAACTTCATCCTCCACAACCTATTACAAGATAAAATTAAAAATAACTATTTTTCTAAATAATATAAACTATTCATTTTTTGAAGTTCTTAGGAGATGCATTAATAAAAGCCTTATTAGTGTGATTATTTTTGTATATTTTATCCTGCATGTAAATAGTGTTGGAGATAACATTTCACTATGAATCATAATGAAATATAAAAATGTTATCAGTTGGCTAAGTTCATTGACCAAGTCTTATTAAGTTTTTTTGCTAAAGGTAATGTGTGATGTGCTTGCTCACTTCAAATACCTTCTATCTGTCCAAAGCCCCTTCTAGTCTATATCCAACTCTTATGCATATATAATTTATGCAACGACTAGAGTATAATTATAGTTATAGAGCATAATTTTTCTTTCTTGAGAAAAAGATGGGTGTAAAGCCGTACAATAGAGTGTGTTGTTAGGTGATTAGGTCACCAATAAGCTAATGCGTTCAAGTTTCAACAAGCTCTCAGAAATAGAATTAGTAATTTTGTAATTAATTAAGGGGTTAAGTTGGAAGGTAGCCAATCCTTACCAAACATTAATTAAGAATTCAAAATATTTTGAAAAACTAAACCCCTTATCCGGGGTATGATTATTATAATCAACTTTCCAGGTGAGTTCTGTTTTTCAGAACATAGTTTTCTGTTTTACCAAAAGAAAACCAAAATACATGGCATTCAATTCTTTGTCGAGAGAACATTTAATTTTATATACTTGAACTGATTGCGTCCTGGATGTAATTCGATGTACTGAGAAGGAATTACAATTGCGATTGTTCCACATGCAATGCATGCATTGTGCTATATCCAGGAGGCAATTAGTTTAGGTAAGATACTAAAACAGTTACATTTTATTACAATATGTATGGTGTTGTTGTACTGCTCATATTCACCTTTGAAAATTTATGTACTTGTTTAGAAGAATAAGAGTAAAGTTGGAGACAATATAGGGAAAAAAACATGCAATTTGCAATTGTGATTCTGAAAATTGCCCCCAAATCAACCAACATATTAATATTTATTTAATAGCAACCAACACCTTATGAAATTAAATTTTGAAAAAAAAAATATGTATAATATATAACGTAATTTCGTACCTCTTTATGATCAACCGGCACAGACGGGTAAAGCCGGAGTGCCTCGGATAAAGCCGCCTGAAGATACTCCATCTTTTTCACCTCTTCAGGACGGAAAATCATCTCTTCGCCTTCCTTCTCGACCTCGCCTCTCTCCTTCACAATCCTTCTTATTTCATTGACAATTTTCGCCTCCACCTCCGGGTTCTTGTTCAGAAGCCAGAAGAACCAAGCCAATGCAACCGATGACGTGTCCCTCCCGGCCAAAATAAAGTTCACACATATGTCCCTCAAGAACTTGTCGGAGTATGGTTTTCCGTTCTCATCACGATGCCTCATGAACACCGTAAGTAAGTCCGACCTTAAGTGTACAAAAATTATGTTAAAAAAAGAATTATCATAATTTGTTTTAATTGTCTTATCGGTTTAACTTTAATGCATGTTATTTACCTCGTGTTGGTTCCGGAGGCCTCCTCGAGCTGCAACTCCTCCTTACGTGTCTGGATAACATTGTATGCAAAGTCATCAACCTGACAAAGTGAACGGCGAAGGCGGCGTTCATTGCTGAGATCAGCAAATCGAAGCGCTTTCCAAATTGCGGTTGGGGTCACAAATCGTATGATTGTTGCCTCGGTTGCTTCCTCAAAGGCATGTGCAAAGGGGATATCAGGAAGGCCGGGGCTAAGGCACCCCGGGTCGATGCCAAATGCTAGCATGCACACATTGTCAAAGGTTAAGCGAAGAAGGATGTCTTGCAGGTCGACTGCTGTGTCGGTCTGATGGGCTGATTCGAGCACTGGAAGCAACCTGTTTTGTAATAGAGAAAACATTTGTAAATGAAAATTAATCAATAATGTTTGAACAGGGAAAAAAAATGACGTGTTCATTTCTTTTCTTCTTTTTTGAATTCTTTTGTGCTTAGTATATCTCAGTTAAATTTTACTTTTTAGATGTCTCTTATTATTTTTACCTGACTGGCAAAAATTAGATGTAAAACACATTTTGAATATATATATAGTATTTTTTTTCTTGAAAAACTATACGTAACCAAAATATAGATTCCATTAATTCTTGCAAAGGATTAAAGAGTTATTATGTAACAAAACATGTTATATATCTCAAATTTAATATCTCTAAATTGGAGAGATTTAATATCAACAGATACCCATGTCTTGGAAAACTAGACAGCTCCAATTCTATGTCGTAAAATGAGAACTAGTGCCTGAAACTTCAATTAACTTTTCTATCAATTTATCTCTCCATCTTCTTCCTTATGACAATAAATAAATAAAAAAATCAGATAAAAGAATATACCTAGAGTGAACAAGTTCAACAAGGGAACCAGCCGTCAGAGATCGAAACTCAGCAGAGTGAAACTCTAGGCTGGCCGCCTTCCGTTGCTTCCTCCATGTCTCGTCATCCGCGCTGAAAATTCCGTCGCCTAACAAATCCTGCACCGTGTTCCTAAAATACGGCCCCTTTGGAAAACTCGAAAACTTTGTCTTCAACAGATGCTCTAGGTTCCTTGGATCGGCCGTGACAACACACTGTAAATTCGTAAACCACGGGCCTCTAAATGTAAACGTGCCGCCGCGCTCATTCAAAACATTTGTTATCCATTCATACATGTTGTGTCTAAGTCCAAGCAAGAGAGACGGCAACATGCCAACGAAAGGCCAGACTGCTAGGCCTTGTTTCTTTCTCTGACGGACTGAGTGGATTGCTATGAATATAAATGTGGCGAAAAGGATTTCGACGGTTTGTATCTCCGGCGCGAGGCCGAGGAATGAGAAGCGAGAGGTAAACATGGCTGAGGTTTTGGTGGTGGTGGTTGTAGAGGTGGTCAAGTTCATGTCAGGAAAGTGTTCTTGCATGAAAGTTTAGAATGCAAATGTTGAGTTGAATGTGTGAAGTACTTGGCTAGGTTCTGTTATTATAGGGGTATGATGTGTTAGTTTAGGCCGTTTGATTTGGTGATCTGATTTTTTATTTTCTGTTTATAATAAAATGCATTCTTGACTGCCAAATGAGCTGAAAGATTTTTTATTTTTCCTAAATATTGTTTAGTAATTTAGCATGACTAGTGTGTTTTGACGAGTGTGTGGACCCAGGTGGGTGAAGGGTGTGTTATACTGTTATGTGTTCCTTTTGTGGATCTCAATTGGTTATGAATTTTGAAAACCATTTGGAGCTTTTTATGTATTATTTTGATCTAGTCATAATGAACATCCATACATACATGTTGGAATAAAATTTCGCATGTTAAAATAATGATTTAGTAATATATTTATCTTTTTATGAATACACAATCAATGTTAAAACAATTTAAAAGTAAGTTACTAAATTAACTTTATATTAAGACCCCATCAAATTGTGAAGTCAGTATAATTCAACCATATAGTAAACAAAATAGAGCATATATTGATTATAAAATTAAAAAAATAAATGACAAGACTGCTCTCATATTAATTTATAATTCCACAAAATTGTAAATATACGTTTTCAAGAAGGAAATTGTTGAATAAATATATGTAACAGAAGTTTATTAAATTTGAAAACATCAGTAAGTTAAAGGATAAACTATTTTACAAAAGTTACATTAGATGAATAATATCAACCAATCAAGATATTTAGCTTATATAATATATTCATGTCCATCACTGTTGGTATAAAAAAAATATATCAGATAAAAAACAGTAACACCAAAGACACAGCGTGCTACACCACAAAAGATCTAAAGTCCAGGTGAAAGGATTCAAGGGAAGATGGAAAGTTGTTGTGAGTTTTGGGGGGTGGCCAAACACAACTACATTGTGATCTCTTTGCTTGTTACAAGTGTGTTACAATATATTAAAATTATTTTTGTGCTTGTACGGTCGATTATTCTTGATTATTCTCAATTATTTACGATTAATCGTTTGACAGTATGTCTATCCGATGATACCGTTATTTACAACACTGGTCTAATATGTATTAGTGTATATATATGAATTTTGTTATGGTGTTTCTTTAACAAACGATATAAATAAAGAGTATTCAAAGCGGCATTCAATATTGTGGATTTTATAAAAAATAGTCGTTTTTTTATTTGCAGCAAAAGAAAAAATATATAATTTTTATTATTTCATGCTATGTATTGAAACTAGTTTTGTCCCTTTATCAAACTAATGGCAAAAAAATTTAAATATAAAAAATTAACAGCAATGATGATAGAAAATACTACAAGAAAATGAATTAAACCTGACTAGCCTTGCTTCCAAGAGAAACAAAAAAGTAAAGAATAAATGAAAACTAAAATAAACAAACATTATTTATGGTCCAATATCTTACCTGTTGGTCTTAAATCATGAACCATCAATTTCATAATAGCTTCAAGTATACTTCGTGGTCCAATATAAAAACCCATATACATATATATAAGATATCAATTCACATTGCTTCTTTACTAGATATGAAAGGGACAAGATTAAAGCTTTTCCTATAAAATTGAACCATTTTGATTTAAATATAAACAAATCCACCACAGATGCATGTAACTATTCTGTTTCAATAATGAAAAGGGCTTTTTAGCCTCTTTTAAAAAAAAAATAAACAAATCCACCAATTTCTAAAAAAAGTGTGAATTCTTTATCCTTCAATTTTAAGTTTGTCAGTATGATCAAATAGCATAACATTTCATATTGCTCTTAAAAAAGCATAACATTCATATAAAAACAATTAAGACAGCTGTTAAAAAGCTTGCAAGTTCCAATTGTAAATATCAGATAACATAACATTTCATACTTCGTGGTCGAATATAAAAGCTTATAAATATCAGATATCAATTCACATTAAATATATCATCACAATAGTTAAACCGTACGATCAAATAACATAACATTCATATCATCACAATAGTAGCAATTCTTAAAAGATTTATATCATCACAAAGCTTGAAGATAAAAAAAAAAGCATCTAATGCACCTCAAAATTTCTCATTTTTCCTTGAGCCTAATTTTCTTCAAAAAAATATTTCTTTTTCTCATGTATATGTTGGATATGAAGAGGAAGGAGAGGATAAATCATGACAATTCACCTAAACAAATATTTCTAATCAAAATTTAATTTGCCAATGATTTTGATGTAAACTCGTCTCGTTCGGTTTTCTCGCGTTCGGTACCAGGAACGATGAAATCCAAATTTTCAATTGCAATATAAATTTGCTCTTTGTTGATATATTTTTGAAATAACATGCCAAATGTTACCAATTTAAAAAAAGAGGGAATTTCACGTATACCCCTCAAAACTTCAAAATTATGTATTCCCCCTCTAAATTTTGAAATTACGTATTTCTCCCTCTAAACTTCAAAACTCACATATTTATCCATTTTATTGTCTTTTGTATTAAAACTCAATTCTAAAATTATAAGATACCCATTTTAGCCTTTAATAAAAGTATAAAACGCCCCATCGAACTCAAATTTGAATCCGAAGGGTTCCTCTACCGTCCGATCCGCACGCATTGCAATAAGATATGTGCGTGTTCGCTTCAAGATTCGTGTTGATCTAGCACACATAGATCTTAAAGTAATTTTGATCGCGTGCATCGCATTAAGATCTGTGCATGTTGCTTAATATTCGTGCTTGTTCGCTTCAAGATTTGTGCTAACCTAGCGTGCACGGATCTTAAAACAATTTGGACAGTAGAGAAACCTTTCAGATTCAAATTGGAGTTAGATGGACGTTTTATGTTTTTTAATAAAAGGGTAAATGGGCATTTTATAAATTGAGAATGTGTATTAATATAAAAGATAATAAAATGGGTAAATATGTGAGTTTTTGAAGTGTAGAGGAAAAAATACATAATTTTAATATTTAGAAGGAGAAATACGTAATGTTGAAATTTTTGAGGGGTATACCGTATACGTGAAATTCCCCCTTAAAAAAATCATAATAAAAGTAAAAAGGCAAATTCAGACTTGTAGCCACTCAATACGAAAATAAAATGTCAAACTAGGTACTAAGATTTATCCTACTAGTAAATATTGCAAAATGCCAATATAATAGCAATAACCAAATTATATTTCAGGTAATCTCCTCTGAATAAAAAATTTAAAATTGATTCGGATAAGTAGAGCATAATAGAGGTCATTAATGACTAAATCGATTAGTGTGCCCTTGTAAGTTCCAATGCTTACAAATTTCATTGGAAAATTCAAATTTCACATGGACCAGCATCGGTGGATTATCTGCCAAGTGGACTACTCCAAGCAAAAGAAATGCTGTAATTTGTAGTGCAATTATGGGAATGAGAAAAGTCAAAACAAAACAATTTGTTTTTTGACATTATTAACAATACATTATTAAAAGGAAAAAATAAAAATAAAACACAAAGACTTGGTGAATCAAACAACTAAAAAAATAGAATATTTACAACTGAATGAAGGATGAATATTGGCAGCCACGTTTATTTAAAAACTTTAATAACTAAATAAATTTCAAAATGAAAATAACAAATTGTAGATACTTTCATTATTATTTAACTGTGTTATGTACTAAAATTTGGTGAAATTTGAGAATAAAGTATTTAAATTGCATCAAATTCGATACACAATCTATCTGAACCAATGTTTTAAATAGCGTTTATAGCGTCATAGCGGGAAGGCTACAAAAAAAGCTATAGCGAATAGCGTAGCTATAGCGGAAGCTATTCCAAATAGCGTTTTTTTTTTACAAAAATTATATTATATATTTGTACTATATATTAACATTATCTAAAGTTTCATAGAACAATAAATAACACCAAACTAATTAAGAAATTATAATATTCATATTGAACTAGTACAAAAGTCCATGGTTCAAAATATCCATAATAATATCATAAACTATCGATCTTTTTCTATACAAAATATCTTAAGCATCATGATTCATTCTATTTTTTTTTCTATACAAAATAAATTTTATGAATCTTTATTTAAGCCTATATAAATTGTCTAAAAAAACCCAATATGCATAGCGCGCAAATAGCGGCTACACGCTATGCGCTATAGCGGACCGCTATTACCGCTATAGCGGCCGTAGCGTAATTAGCGTATTTTCATGCCATAGCTTAGCGTTTAGGGTCCAAAAATGCTATAGCGCCGCTATAGCGCGCTATTTAGAACACTGATCTGAACTATAGAAACTGTATATTTGATTTATTTTTATTTTAATAAATATTTGATGATTATGACGATTGTCAAAAAAAAAATTTCGACAAAACCAATGTCATTTACAATAATATGAAATTAAGGACGTAAAAACACATGGCTATGCCATTATTGGTCAGTATAAATGAAAAATAAGTCCTCTCTATTCCCACATTTATGTGTTAATGGATAACTCGAGCATAAATGAACAAAAATAGAAGCAAGGAGACATAAATTATTCCACCCACATTCTATAATAGATGGAATAATTTACTTCTCAGGTTATGCCTTCATGAAATTAGTATAGACCCATACCAAAATTATCTATCATCATCATTGTTGTTTATCACGATTATTATTATTTTTATTATTATTATTATTTTATTATTATAATCTTATAATTTGGTTTATTCAATTAGAATTATTTAATATTTAAATTTATTATTATTATTATTATTATTATTATTTCATTATTACTGCTAATATTATCAGAATCAGCATCATTATTTGTTTTATTATTTTAATTGTTGTGGTTACAGTTATTTGTTATTGCTATTATTTTTACTTTTATCATTATTATCGGTTTTATTGTTGTTGTTGTTGTCATAATCATCATTATTATTTTATATCATTATGATTATCATAATCTCTAAATTTGTCATGTTATTTATTATTTATATTTAATATTCAACAATTAATGTTAACATAATTTTTTATTCTTTCACTAATTATTTAACTAAAAATGAATAATTTAGTATAACGTAACGTTATATGACTTGACAAGTTTCTCGGTAAGAAGATAAGAGCTTAAATAATGGCAGCGTTTGTGCTGGTTTACTACTCTAACACACGGATATTTCATCTTTTCATCTAAAATGTTGGTATTCACGTTAAACCGGATACAATCTCTTCTCTTCATAAATATAACTTGCTTGTTTGAGGTGGAGTCATATTTTGAAACTATAGAGATTAAATGCAAAATGGAGATCAATCGTATAAAATTTTCATAGTGAAAATGATGCAAATTTACGGTACCCGAGACATTTGTTCTAAATTATATAGAAAATTATACGTAAATACAAAAAAACTAAAAAATGAGAGTCAATTAATCATCATTCAAACTAAATGTTCCGCCTCTACTACTTGCTATCCATCCTATCTGGTGGTCTCTTAGGAACATATTTATAGTCAATTAATCATAAAGTGTTTAGCCATCTCTATAATTTAAAATTCTAATTATATTAAAAAACAATTAATTTTAAAGAAAAAATATATAGTTTAGTCGCTCTTATAAATTAATAAATATGTATTTATAACTTAGATATTAGAATTTCACTTTGTAATTGTTGAACTATTATGCATTTTACATTTCAGCTCTCAATTAAAGTTTTCTAATTCTGCCCCATCGGCCTCTGCAAAGAGCTTGTCAAATTGAATGCTTCCTCTGCTTCCCTTCCCTTGCTACTACACCATTCTTATTATGACTTATGAGCAAACATAGCATTGTGGTTTTCATTTTATTTTTGTTTGTGGGATCTTTCACAATCTTAATAATATTTTGTTAAATTATATTAAAAATAATAAACAAATTTTTATGAACATGTTGTTTTTCTTATAAATTTACTGTATATTAATTCGTATGCAATGTAAATACTATTTGAATGGTTCTTCTAATGTTGTTAAATAAGGACCGTCACAAATATCATTATATGATATGTATAAAAGATACATTGTCCTTGTTAAATATTAAAAATATATTTATTTTCATAATTGTTAAGACTGTCTAACAATTTTTTTTCCCTATAAATCCTTGTCCTACAACTTGTGGATTTTGAGGATTTGCTATATACATATAGCAAAAAATATCATCCGCCGAGAGCGCCACAGAAAATTCATTCATGCAAAATTGATATCCTCAGGCTATATGACTTTTAGTTTGTGTTCCTATGCATTGAGACCTAGCAAGAATTATTTGTTTACAATATTTTTTCTTTTTCTTTTATTTTTATACTGACGGTTGTGTAGAGAAAGAAATCAGTCATGTCCCGTCATATGTGTGGATCACGTGATATGACTTGTGTATTACGTGACGTGACCATTCGCGTGACGTGACTGTCATCCATCATCTTATTCACGTCACGTCACACTAGTTAATTTGGTCACGTCACGTCACATGTCATGTTACGTGATTAATTTTTTCTAACATTATTTCTTAATTATAATTTATTTTGTATCATTTTCTTTTTTTGGTACATTTTGTTATTATTTTTTAATTTTTTTGGTATATGTTGAAAGTCAAGCCACCCAATTTTTTGATATATACAAATAATTGTTTCTTTTGGATTTCAAATATGTGACATTCTATACAGAGAGCATTGACTTTGCCACTAGATCAAAAACTGATTCTTTTTGTTGTTATTTTCTTTAAACTTATTTAACTTGAAAACAATAATTAAACATGATTGGTTACTCAAATAGTCACGTCACGTCACATAAAAATAATTTTTTAGTCATGCCACGTCACATTTTTATTTCTCTACAATTGGGTGATACAATTATAAATTACTTTGTTTGTTTTAGTAGTTGTGGTAGCCGGTAGCTGTCTTGCTCGTACCACTTGGAACTTAATTTTTTGTTTAAATATGAGTTGAAGGTCAAGCCTAATAAAGTACTTATCAAAATAAAAAATAATAAGAAATGTATATATATTCTGGAAGTTAAGTATGATACACAACGACCGATAATGTGCCAATAAAATCAAATTATTATTATTTAAAATTTGATATAAAATATATCTAAATTATAAAACCCAAACTTATAATTTTTTTATTAATATTTCATCCGTTTATTACATATTTTAAATAATTTATTTGTTTTTAGGCCTGATTTTGAGCTCCGTATTTTGTTGTACTGGCCTGATTTGAAGCCGGAGAAATTTTATCATCTTAAACCGACCTTCTAGATATATTGCATTATTTTTTACAAAACAAGGCCCATGGGCTTATATTGAGATACCAGATCTTCTTAGTCTTAAGGCCTGTTCGGTAGCTCCTCATTCTATGGGTTTTCTTAGAAAAAATGGCCACATTAGTGTTTTTTTCCCTTCAACCGTTCGGCAGCATCTTTTTATTTCCTATTTCATTGCTCTAGAAGGGTTTAGTTCCCAGTAGCCTTCAACTTTTATGGAGAAAAAAAAAAATTGAGTCTTAGCTCCGTTTTTTTTTCCCAACTTGCGTAGCTCTCTCCAGTTTAATTAATTTGAAGTTGTTCAAGCCCAAAAATTCTTGCTTCTAATTAATACTTGTTTTTTCATAACATATATTCAAATTATTCAAATTTAATACTTGTTTAAATTCACTCGGACCTAATTAATACTTGTTTAATTAATTAAAGTGAAATTAATTTGTATAATCAAGCACTCAATTAAACAAACACAATTTAATTATACAAATGTTAAAATTAATTAAACAAACACAATTTAATAGTACAAGAAATTATTAAACAAGCATAATTAAACAAGCAACACTTAATTTTAATAGACTAAGCTAATATTAAGTTAAGTTCCTATTATGACGTCTAACATAATCATCCCACATAAGCCTAGCAATTTCATCTCTTTTTTCATTTCCTGCCTGACGTTGATTGTTAAGTCTTTCAACATCTTCGCCGTACTCTTCATCTCCATCCGGTACATCCACAATATCATTTGGATCAATTTCCAAATTAGCATTCGCAGTCCAAGTGGCATCGCCATTATGATATACAATAAAATTGTGTATAATACATGCGGCTTGAACTATGTCCGCTTGTTTATCAATTGTGTGATATGTTGCAACTTTTAAAATGCCAATAAGTTTTTCAATATGGTTTCTAAGTTGTGCATGACGAAGATTAAAGAGTTCTTTGTAATTTCGCGGTCGTTCATTAGCTGCACCTTATTCTCGCACGTGATATCTCACGCTCCTATAAGGAGCAATAAATTGCGGTGTATTGGCATAACCAGCATCAACTAAAAAATATTTGCCTCGTGGTACTGTGAATCCGTTGTCGAGTGCACTCTTTAGTACAGTTGCATCTGAAGTTGATCCTTCCTATCCGACCATTACATAAGTAAATCGATAGTCGAAATCACAAACGAGCATAACATTATGTGACAATGTCTGTTTTCTATTACGATATGGAGCTTGATCTTCGTAAGCAATAGTTATAGGAACATGTGTACCATCAATAGCACCAATACAATCCTGTAAATTAAAAAATAGTGAATAATTTAGGTTTCTCAAGTTTAATTTAAAAAGACATTCATTTGATAATGATTGAAATTAAACTTACCTTAAATAAAGGGTTAAATATTGTTCTCGATTGGATAAGTTGGGGCGTATGAAGTCGAGGGGGCATTATGATTTCTGCAGATAGTTGAGTAATAGCCTTAATTACAATATGGAAGTAACGGCTTACTGTATCACCCAACCGTTTGAATCGTTATTGCACGGTGCAATTGCTTACATTTTTAGCAAGAGTGCATAAGAACATTGCAATTTGTTCTTCAACCAACATTCATCCATCTTGGCTCAACTTTTTGTCTCTCAACAGCTTGACTAATATATGAAAAACAAAAAACTCCATACAAAATTTTCACTTATAACGACACTCATGGCCATCTAAGAATTCATTTATATGCATTAATCCAGTTAGGATTGGAGTATGATATGGAGTTGGTTCTATTATATTTTTCACTAGACGTGGCATGATGAAATTTGTATAATCCTCATCATCATTATTCATTTTTCATTGAAGATAATGATCCATTATTTTGCTATAAAAGAGGTGAAGAAGCATTTGCTCCAATAGCTCTATATATAACAATTTCAATATTTTTTTTTAAATGAAAGTAGTCATGATCACTCCTGTGTCACTTTTCAGTGTGTTGTCAATTAACTAATTTATCACTTTGCAGTGTGTGGCCAGTTCACTCTGATATCACTTTTCAATGTGTGGTCAGTTCACTCATTTATCACTTTGCAGTGTGTGGTCATTTCACTCTGATATACTTTTCAGCGTGTGGTCATTTCACTCTGATATCATTTTGCAGTGTATAATCAATTCACTCATTTAATTTTTTTTAGAATATAATATGTAAATTATATTGATCATATTTAGTGATTAGTATCATACACTTATATAGTTAATTTTAGTATTACTTCTATAAAGATAAAAATAACAACATTCTAACAAATTTTTCATGCATTTGCCGAACACTTATATTCTAAAATTTTCCATAGTTAAATACCTTTGGTTTTGACAAATTGAAATTTTCATTCTCATATTAAAAATTCTCATTCTCATAAAATTTTCATATTGCCGAACAGGCCCTTAGAGTCTTAGATCAGATTCTAGATCCTTCGAGGAAGTGTGGGCCCCCCATCCAGCAATTCTAGACTATTCCGTCCAGTTCAAGACGCCGGTCAGAATATTCACTGCCGATCAAAACTAATTCGGTCGTTCGGACTATTTGGAATATCGAGGTCTGCTTTCAGATTCGTACCAGATTAAAATGGACGACTCAGATATCATTCTACACGGTCAGGTATTGCACGGGATCTGAATTCGGGTTTAACCCAGTGGGTTGGGTAGTGTCGGTGCCTCAGGTTCACGCGACTTTATTCGACGCGGCAACAAAGAGAGGAGAAGAGAGGAGATCGAGAGAGAGAGAGGAGAGATGTCGTACCTGTTGCCGCATCTTCACTCGGGATGGGCTGTGGATCAGGCGATCCTGGCGGAGGAGGAGCGCCTCGTCATCATTCGCTTCGGCCATGACTGGGACGAGACTTGCATGCAGGTCCTTTTCTCTCTCTCTCTCTCTGATCTCTAGTCTTTAGATTGTTTTCTACTTTCAGGAAACCCTAGGATTGATGTAGAACTGTTTATATACCCCCGATTCCTTTGAATTCACCGTGGATTGATTAATTCTAGCTTAAAGTCAGCAGTAATTAGGGTAAATTCAAAATTCAGTTCTGTTGTTGGCATGAGATTGTTCTATTACAGGTGCCAGAGTTTAACTGATTGTCTTCCAGACATCAATAATCCCCTTCTTGTATTGTTATCAGTTATACTGGTACCGACCTATGTCTATAGGTATAGTGCTTTCTAGATCACATTTAAATAGCTTATGGGTTTATGTGGTGGTTCTTTTATCACAGTAATTAGGGGTGAAAATGGAGTGGATAGTGGTAAAACCATATCCATATTCCTTTTTAATTTTCCGGATACGGATACGGATCGGATTTTAAAAGGATACGGCTCAGATCGGATATTTATTAAAAAATACTAATGTTCATAATATTTATCTAATCATAATAATGAATAACATAATTTTTTCATAATATATATTAAACTATTGGTATATATCTACTATTCAGATACGGATAATTAAAACGTAAAACCATGTTTGTATCCATATCCACACGGATATTCGGATATCGTATATCCACATCTAATTTTTCGAATACAGATCGAATATGGATCGGATATTATCCTCACCGTTTTCACCCCTATTATCTTCTTCCAGAAATAACTACTTGTGTTGTTATGCCCCAGCTTTTGTAATTTTGTATTGATATCTCGTGTTAGGCACAAACAATTAAGTCTTATTATGTGTTGATATTTGGCAACACTTTGATCTTTCTACAGCTTGCTTTTGACTAATAATGTAAAAGGAAAAATATCTGATGCAGATGGATGAAGTCTTATCATCAGTGGCCGAAACGATAAAGAACTTTGCCGTGATATACCTTGTAGACATAACCGAAGTGCCTGATTTCAACACCATGTATGAGCTGTATGACCCGTCTACTGTCATGTTTTTCTTTAGGAACAAGCACATCATGATTGATTTGGGAACCGGTAACAACAACAAGATCAACTGGGCACTCAAAGACAAGCAAGAGTTCATTGACATAGTTGAGACTGTGTATAGAGGGGCCCGCAAAGGCCGTGGTCTGGTTATTGCTCCTAAGGATTACTCCACTAAGTACCGCTATTAGGTTGGTCATTGCTGTGTCATGTAATTTGAGTATTTGCTGTTGTTGACAATGATAATTTCTCAATGGTGTTCCTTGTCTAATCATGCAATTTATGTATCCAGGAGTTGTTTACATCTAATTATGTGTGGTTTAATAGTTTGCTCTCTTTTAAGGTTGATCTATCATTTTCTTGACATGAATCTTCTTTTCCTTTTGTTAACCGGTTAAAGGCACCTCCTATTATGACACTACGAAATATTGTCCGAATTAATATTTTTCTTATTTCTACAATTGAGGCATCAACAAATTAAACTGCAGAGTTGTTTAGAAAGAGAGAGGTTCAATGTTCTGGAATTCGTATCCTCTACATCAATTTAAAAATTCCCTTTTGAATTAATACATCTTGACCGTCTGATTTGTTATAAAATTTTGTGCGGATTAGATCTGCACGAATATTGAAAGACCTCCTATGTTATAGACAGAAGCTGGATTGGCTCTGTTTAAAATTAGATGGTTGAAATTTATTAACTCAAAATATTCCATTTTGACTTAATGCAGAGGATACGCATTCAATGTTCTGTGGTTTGATTTGATAGCTTTCAGGGAATAGTAATACTAATGTTAAAATCATCATGAAATTTAGCTCTTCTTTTTCAGGCACAAATTTGATGAAAAGTAAAACCAATGCAATAAGGTGAACCACTGATGAATTGCAACAAGAAAATTGCCCCAATTTCAAATGGTTATGTACGAATTCATACAAAATACTTCTCATGTTATGCTGATTAACATTTTCTGAAGTTGAATGAAATTTGATTATTTTCGATGTTATTTCAATGGCCAAGGAAAATGGAAAAGCAAAGAGTTGTGCATGAACTAACATATTTCAATAAAACAATACATCACAGCATAGAGAAAATTGACCAAGTTATTTCTCTAGTCCTCGGGGCCCATGATTCTAATAAAACTCTAGTAGTCTCATCTAAATTTCTAAACCTAATTAAAAGTACAAATATCTCAATCATTACAAATATAAAGTTAAATCCCTAGAAATTTGACACCAAGAAACCTTGTTAAAATCCTCCTTACGGGCATTTCCTGTGTATATAGGAAACTCCATGTTCTTCATACCTGCATGCATGTAGTAGCTTATCATTGACCGTATTTTTCTCAAATTATGTGACAAAAGAAGACTCGAACCACATAATATATAACTTACTCAGCTTTGGAGAACCACATTTGCTGAAAAGATCCAAGAGATGCAAGAATGCTGCCTCCAATCCAAACACTGTTCCAAACACTGATCAACAACTCTTCACACATGTAATACATAAAGATATGCAACTAAACACCTGACCACCAGTCTTTTTCAGTATATATTTTTTTTCTTTTTTGGCCACTTATAACAACACGATCTAGACCAGGAACAAAAGAAGAATCATACCTAAATCGCCTTTCAATTGCATTACCGCTTGCCAAAACCTTGACACGTGCAGCTTGAGGAGCCTCCTACACATTCGAAATGATCACCAAATATAAAATATCATTAATTTGCTGAACTGAAGTAGCTTTATCCAAAAGCTAAAAAGTTCGTAAAAAAAATGTGAATAAGGTAGGCAAGTATGACCTCCATTAATTCTTTTTCAAGACGCTCCTTCAACTGCTGCACTGATGAAGTCCCACCAGCAAGCTATTTGGAAACAACAACAAAATATTATCTCTACCCAAATAGAATATTTCAAAAATATATCTGTTGTTTAAATGCCTTAATCAGTGTGCCTCTTGTTCTTAGTGACTATACTGTATCATCGCTTCAGCTACTAAACATAAAATTATTACCAAGATACTGCTGAACAGTTCCCTCCTTATATCAACGTCAGATTTGTTTATGCTTTCAAGGACCTGCAGGAGGAAAATATGAAGGATGAAATTAAAAAAAAAAAAACATTTGTAGTATCACACTGCATTGGTAAATATCTCCTGTGTATTTTTTTTATGCATGAGTACTTCGGTTTTGCATTACTCAACTGTGCTAGGCATGGTTCTCAATCATCTTACATGAAATGTGTATTGGTTTAGTCTATACTCTATCAAGATTTGAAGTTGAAATCTGATATGCTTATTTCTTTTCTCATTTATGATATTTAGGAAGTCGGAACAATGACATGTCTCTTACCATTTGTGGCAGCCCCCTAACTGAACCTGGATCTGGAAATCCCTCAATCCCTGGTATCGTCTGTTCTTCGCATTCAACAAAGAAAGGTCAAAGTCTGAAATAATATTGTTTTGATTTGGCATCAAATGAAGATGTAATTGCTTACCAGCGCTAAAGATGGATTAAAGAGAATATCAGGGATTTTGAATCTATCAGCACCAATTTCAATTGTCCTGACAAGTACAAAGGCAAATCATATTAGGAAAAGTTTCTCAACAAATGTACCAGTGAATAAGTTTATTTGAAAATGATGCGATGTGAAGAACTTACTGCCCATCAGGAAGCTCATAAGAAGTCATAGGAACATTAGCATATGATACTTCTGTTAAGAAAAAAAAAAATTTAAGACCAGTCCTGAAGTCATAACCTCCATCTAACACAGTAGGTCAGAGCTACTCTTTCTTTTTAACTGCTTGCTATTTTATCAAGTCATAGCCATAATAGTTTCATAGTTTGCCGAATAAAAAAAGAACTGTTAAGAGATTCAGTGGTTAAGAAGTCGCAAAAGGGTATTTTTATCCAATAAAAAAAAAAGATTTTGGACTCCAGATTTCTAACAAACCATCATAAGCACTGTCAGGGACACGAGAGACAGATTCCTTGATGTCCCCCGCAATCGCTCTCTGCAATTATAGGTACATCAGAATTTTAACATGTATAAAACTATAATGATAGTAATCTTAAAAATATTAAAACTAAAAGGGAAAAATTAAAATAAACATTAAAAGATTCAATTGACAAGATAATGAAAGATTGCTTTTGAAAAATACCGTGCAGAACAATCGGTAACTCTCTGTGGTGTTTGGGAAATCGAGATCCACAATCTATTCAGACAAAAAAGAAAATTTTACAGAAGGGTCCTTGGAAAAAAAGATGGAGGATTATAATACTCCTTTATAACTCTCGACCAAGAGAGGTAAAAAAGCCAACTTACAACTATATGATTTTGAGTCCATATCTGCTCTTACTCCGGAATTGGATCTCAAGGCCCTACCCCGATCTGGACTGTCCAATCTAAAATGAATGTACCAGATCAACTTGGCAATTTTATCTAAAAGTGAATTGTTAATAATTTTAGCAAATCAATCTGGTACATTACTTTTAGATCAGACAGTCCAGACCCGAAAAGAGAATACTATGGCCCAACTCCGGAAAAACAGAAGTAAACCAAGGTATACAATTCTAAACCAGCGGTGCCAAATATTATCACCTTGTAATCACCAGGGCTAATTTCTTTCTTCTTAAAAGAATATCTAGGCTTGATCTATAAGAAAACAATTAAAAAGTCGGTGAATAATTCCATTATTGAATCAATATATTTTACGGATAATAGTGAAAACTTGTTTTCAACTAAGACTTACTACAATGCCCTTGCTCTCCAAGCTTTTCATCATGCAGTCGGTTAAAAGTTCACCGCCAATTGGAGAAGTAACAACAGCCTAAATCAAACAGAAGAAGAACATTGAGAAACTTACAAATTATTTTAAAAACGGAAGCTAACCTTATTTCAGGAAATAATAGCTTCAAGAACAAATGAAAATACAAACAATTTCGTGAAATGCAAGCAGATCCATGAACAAAGAACACACCAAAACTAATTGGTCAAAATTCAACATATAGCGGAAGGCAAGAATGAGAATCATGCTTAGTTAAGATAAGCAAGACACTTAAAGAAGAGACAGAGAGGTTTGGGGGGGGGGATTAAACCTTCTGAAGCACGTAACCGTCATGTACAGCAGCGACCACAGTTGATCCACCACCACTATTGAAAACAAAAGAATTTACAATACATTTTATTCTATAATCAAAGGGCAAACATAAACTACATAAAAGTTTGTAGCACCAATGACAATAACAATGCAAATATATAAACACACCTATCAACAACCAACGATGTGGAACGGCCAGAAGCAAAAGAAGTCAATACCTGGAAACCACAAGGCGAAGTGTTAGCAAGGAAAGTATGCATCCCAATTTTCAATTCTACAAACAATCATAAAAATAAGTGGGAGCTAGAGTGTACATACAGCATTTTTGGCCAAGAACAATGCGGGAACCTTGTAATTCTCAAACATAATCTCTGCTGCCCTAAAATTACAAAGTAACACGCAGACACGAAGAGAGAGGGGGGGATTAGAACAAAGAAAATTGCTTGATCATAAGGACCATAGATAACTAAACCCACAAAAACTTCTTTTGCAAATTGATATAACCTAAATATTGAGAGTTTGTATGTTAACAATTATCTTTTCTTCTGCAGACACGAGAACATGTATGTTGACTTTGTTATTAGGGGCCTTGTAAACAAGGCTTGGAACTTTCAAAAAAGGACTGCCTCAAGCAAAAAAAAAAAAAAATACCAAACAATTAGACATACAGAGACAATGGTTTTGAGGTGTGTCTGTGATGTGTGTGTGTGTGTGGTGGGTGGTTGGGAGGGAAGGGGGGGGGGGGGGGGGGGGGGGGGGGAAATTTACTTCTCTCTTTGATGTGCCGTATTGATTGAGGATTCTGCCAATAACATTGGATGCTCTGTTGGATCAATCAAGAGCCTTTGCCTTAATCACAAATAAATAAACAAATATTTATTTCAGATAAAAACTTGAAAGGTTGTAAGGTTGTACAACTAACACGACTTTCTGCAATTACCAATCTTCCAAAAAAAAAAATCGTTGTAGGTCCAACAACCAGTGATCATGCCCCTAATTTTTGTTGTTCAATGAGCCCTAGACTATGGCATTTGGTTTAATCAGGCCACTGAATTTTCCCCTCATTTTAATCAGCCCCCTGAATTTTGGTACTGTATCAACCAGGCCCTCTGTCAATTAGTTCATAATGTAGTTACGTTCAACTATTCATTTAGCAAGGAATGTGAGAATGACTTTCAGACTATTAAGTGTGACAAACATCAGCTCACAGAACCCGGTGCTTGAGGAGTCAAAATCGACTTTTATATATTTCAGATAAATTTTTAAAGCATATACACCTTAAGTAACAATATTCCATCTGCCTTCATCAATCGTAAACTTTTTTTATTTCAAGCAACCAGCCACTAGACCAATACTAACCTAAAAGCATGATTCCATATATTGTCGACCATGTCCCAGTCAACAACAACACCGTCTTTAAATGGCGATATAACCTATATCAAAGAGCATAGAGATGGTGATAACTATAATCTGACAAGGAAAACTCTACTTTGCATAACAAACAAGTATTAAGATATCAGGTATCAATATCACTCCCTTCAAGTGCATTACCAGAAAAAAAAGTACCAATATAGGTCCTTATACCAGCTGGATTATGTAAAACAGGTGATTGTACCATACAGTCCTTAATATAATAATTCTTCATTTAACAACAACTAACCTCCATGTGATCCCTCCTATAGTCCAGAGCTTGAGTGCCGACATAAAGTTTTCTCTTTGCTTTCGACTTGTCATCTGGTGGTTTAGTACTACTCTTCGGGTCTTGGGCCGAGTCGCCTTCCTTCTCGGGCTTGGCCTCGCTGTCTACTTCCATTTGGTCAATGCATCCCACAGCCTTACAAAATTGAATGTTCAGGAAAATGATTTTATGTAATTGGTTAAGATAACAGGCCTTTGGAATATCAGTAGTTTCTTGTCTTGATGAGGTCCAAAGGCCAAACCAGGATTGCTGAATAATAGGGGTGTCAACAGGTATGAAGCGGGTCAGGTGGAATCATTTTCATCCCCTTATCCGTTAAGTTAACAGAAAAACACTTTACCCTTACCCGTACCTGTCTTATCGAATATGGTACGGGCTGGGTAAACGGATAAAAGGGTGCCATTGAATAGATATATATGGGCTGTGAATAAAACTATATCATATTATGCATCGTCCCCATATAAATTATATATCTATCTATCTATCTATATATATATATATATATACACATAATTTTATTTTAATAATTACCGAATAGGGTATGGGTACGAAATAGTCTTTACCTGTACCCTTAACCGTATCCAATAAGCTAACAAAAAGAAAAAAAAATTACCCGTACCCGTCTTATCGAATACATAACGGATTGGATAAAAGGATGTCATTGACACCCCTACTGACAAGGTTCTAATATTAAGTTTGAATTGTTCAAGTAATGACAGTTATTCTGCCTATTTTATCCCTGGATGCTGATAAATGCCCCTAACACTTGCCCACTATGCCCCCGGTGCCATCCAAAATTGGTATTCAGCATTTTATAAAGACTACCCCTATGTTTGACAGAAGACCAAAATAAATTTCAAACTTGTGGCTAGGTGGCATTCCAAATGAAAATCAAGGGGCGTCTTATATTTTCCTTTCATCTTTCCACAGAATAATAAGTTACATGGGATTGGAACTTGCAAGGAAAAAAAAGGTTACCGAGGGAAAGACGGCTTTCGGAGCATCTTCGCCGGCATACCCCGCCTTACAGCTGTACGATCCCAAATCGACCACAATGGCCGACACCTCATCTAACAAAGGAAAAGAAAAGAGAAGTGAAGTTTTGTATCTATGTAACCATGCATGCTATAGATATTCTACATTATTTTCTTCACGACGGACTTCAAACTCAATCACCATGTATTAACATGGCACCACATTTTGCTCAGAAGCAGTGTTTTATCATAACAGTTATTGGTAAAAGCAGGAGTTGAAGTGTAATTTTGTGATTAACAAAACAAAGCATTTTATGAACTTTTAACTTCCAGCTTTCCTTTTTAACCTACAAGGGGGAATTTAAGTTTCCTGCGAACGGTTCCATTAGTGAATAAGTGACTGACAAATAGGCCCGCCGACTCCCAGAACGGGTTAATACTCGCTTGCAGCGACCCGCGACACAAAGCGCCACACTGAAAGCGCTACAGTAGAGTTGAAACATAGAGAGAGGGGGTAGGGAAAGTAGAGAGATTCGTCTTACCGCCGCCGTACATAAACGGAGCACCGGAGAGTAGAGGAAGTAGAGCGGAGTGAGGTGGTGAAACCCTAGCTTAAGCGAGAATGGAGAAGTGACGAGGAAATTTGACAAAAGAAGAGTATCGAGGGTTAGAAGGGTTTTGTGAAGAATGCGAGCTGCTGTAGAACGGACTGGAGGAACCATGCGGTCTGGGCGCCTGACAGATGGGTCCCGCGCAAAATTGTTGGACCTTTTTATGGATTCGACCCGATATTTTGCAGTTATTTTATTTTGGGTAACTAATAAATATTTATTTTAGAGGACTTGTATGGTTGTCTCGTTTTATTTTATTATTATTTTTTTTTTTTGCAGCAAATGGTACAAAATTTAATTTTGTAACATTAGTATGTATGGAGGATATAAATCTGCTATTATACCAAAGGGATCACAGGACTGTTATTCCTATTTCAACCGTTTAAATTTTTTTATGTACAAATTTTAAGGAAAAAAGTTTTTCGTGCTCGAATTTTGACAAAGGTCAGCGGCTGGAATCGGAATAACAGAGTCCTATTATCCCTTTGGAATAACAACAGATTTATTCCCATGTATTGATGGATGAGAATAACAATAATCAGAAAAGAATAAAAAAATTGGTTTTCCGATGATGCTATTATCGCCGACATTTTTATTAATATCCAAAGTTTAATACAAATTATTAATTATACCCAGAATCGGACCAATTATCGATATATACCCAAGCCGGCTATTTTCTGGCCGGCTATGTACCCTCCCTAAGCAGGCCATTTTATGGCCGGCTATGTACCTTTTTTTTTTTTTTTTTTTTTACCCGCATTTCACCCTTTATATACCCCTTTTTCTCTCTCTCCTCTCACAATTCTCCCATCTTCAACCGAATTCTCTCTTCTTTAAGGTAAATTTTTTTTTTATCTAATTTAATTTTTAATTTATTTATTTTAGGGTTTAGGATTTAGGTTTTAGGTGTTATAATTTAGATTATGTTGTTGTAATTTAGTGTAATTAGCTAAGTTAACCAATATTTAGTTTAATTAGCATAATTGACCAATATTTAGGGTATTTTGGCTTTTTTTACCATAATTATGCTGATTAAGCGTAATTTTACCGAAATTAGCACTTTTGACCAATATTTAGGGTATTTTGGTCTTTTTTACCATAATTAGGCTAATTAAGCGCAATTTAGTGTAATTAGCACAGATGACCAATATTTAGAGTATTTTGGCCTTTTTTACCATAGTTATGCTTATTAAGCGTAATTTTACCGAAATTAGCACGTTTGACCAATTTTTAGGGTATTTTGGTCTTTTTTACCATAATTAGACTGATTAAGCGTAATTTAGTGTAATTAGCACAGATGACCAATTTTTAGGGTATTTTGGTCTTTTTTACCATAATTAGGCTGATTAAGCATAATTTAGTGTAATTAGCACAGATGACTAATATTTAGGGTATTTTGGCCTTTTTTACCATAATTATGCTGATCAAGCGTAATTTCACCGAATTTAGGTTATTTTAGATATCAGGATGCCTAGAGCACGGCCTACCCAGCGTCCAGTAGTGGACGAGCCGATCAGTACCAGCAGCACGGAGCACATCAGTCCTCTCCTGTGGATTCCCCACAGCGAGCACCGAGTCTCACTGGCTTCTCGTGAGGTACGTTCCTTTTCTTATATTTTCATTAAATTTTGTTGGATTTAAATTTTATTATGTTATCACCATGCGGATTACATTTTTCAACGCAGGACACGGATCTTCTAGATGTGAAGTTGAGGTGCGTTCACATGAGGTACTACGAGGTGATGGAGCCGTACCTCGTCAACCTGGGTCTCTACCAAGTTGTGGACATCGTGCGGACAGAGAAGAGCATCATCAATGCATCTCTCATCGCTGGACTGGTGGAGCGATGGCGTCCCGAGACGC